>ML781713.1:232576-274635 GCA_009831015.1 Picea engelmannii
CCATTAGTTGTAATTATACCTCCTAGCTATATTGATATTTGGTTCTTAACACCAAGATTTGGAAATATTTGATGAGGTATTATTATTATCTCAATGGTTTCATTTAATCCATAATAGAATTTTCTTGAGAAAGATAGAAATTGAGTCTATTCTCTATTTGTTCTAGAGACTAAAAAGAATAAAACTAGCACATCTTAGAAGCAACTCAAACATGATAAACTAGAAAAATAGGAAACCAACCCAAAAATAAGAATTCAATGATCTACCTGGTGGAGTTGCCAATACTGCTAGAGGATTGTTGATGTTTATATTGGTCAAAATACAAACAAAAACCTCGCAAAGATATTAACCCCCCTGCATTTTTATAGAGGTGGTACTCCTCTTTGGCTGAAATATTTATCTTGATGCTTGAAATATTAAAATAGGGGATACTTAAAAGAAACCCAAATCTATATTGCTCAACAAAATATAAAATATCATTGATTGAAAAATAATATATTCATAAAGAGGATTCCTAAGAAGAGGACCAGGATTATTCAAAGACTAAAATACAAAATATGAAGATTATTTTACAAAAATAAATAATCATCACATGAAAAATAATATAATTCTCACTTCCATCACAATATCATAATTTTGATCACAGTCATAAGAAGGAAAGACAAAGGTCCACAATTGAGAGAACTTTAAAAGAGTATTTCATTCAAAATAGGAGAGAATATGATAGGTGCACTTCAAACATCTCATACTCAATAACTTAGAGTTCAAGAAGTAATTGAAATTACACCCCAAAATAATTCTCTTGGGAGTTCAAACAAAATAAGTCTTTAATAGTTTGTTAATAAAATAAAAGTAGCATTCATCCAAATGGACTGGGATGGGGCTCCCGTGGATCATAAAATTTAATTCGAACAGGGATGAGCCTAAAAAGAGTAAAGAAAGAAGTGATAAAAAATCGGTTATGTTTTCTTAGGAACGACAAGACACAACTGGATGATTCTTGAATGAGAAGAGAAAAATAATAGAGAAGGATGTGATCAATTTACTCACTACGATGGATTTCTTTCTCGCTATCTGATGGTCAATGTTCATTTTTTATTCTCTTGTGTTGGGATTCTTTGATTGGTTGTAACTACCACTTATTGATATGTTTCAGTTATTTTGATTAAATCTTTCTTTAACTAATTTTCAATGTAATCCCTCATAAGCATGAAAATTGTTTCTTGTTTTACTCTTATGTCAAATAATGAATCCTGTATTTCTTGGTATTCAATTGAAATTTTATGTAATGTGTCTTCTATGTCTTCATTCTTGTTCACATAATTGACTAACCAACCTTCTACTTCAAACTATGAATATTTTGTTAAACTATTGAATCTTTTGGCAGCTGCAGATTTTAATGGTTCCAATTTTTCTTTGAACTGCTCCTTAGTCATAAATATAGAATTTAAAATTATCTCTGGGTCATTTGATTCTCTCGTTGTCCATATAGATCCATCTCAACTAACTTTAGATAACATTCTCCCCTCTTGACACTTAGAGTGTCAAAATCGACCAAAATTTCCTTTGAATATTTAATTATTTTAATCCAACAAGATTTTAATTGTTTTATGTGGACCGGGGAGGGTAGGTGTTATTCTTTTATTTTAAGTTCACTCATGTTTGAAACTTTAATAACAAAATTAGTAATTTCCCCTTTATAAAACTCCTCATCATTTTCCAAATCAGCTTGAAGGAATTGTTTCAAATTAGTCATTTTTGATGCCAAAGAAATGAAACTATTCTCTTTTCAATTATTTTTCCAACATACCTTCTGACTGTAGCAAGTAGGTTTGATGTCTCTCTTAATTTTGAACTAGACTTTGGTGTTCTGTCAAGAGTCTTCCATGTATTCATTGTAGCGATTGGGATAACAAATATAGGCGGGGGAAATTAAGGAAATATCTAATTCTGTAATCTTGTCTTTAAGAGTAGCATTTTCACTCTCCATCTCACCAACATACATTTTAAGGGCTTCGCCTATGGCCTCATGGATCTATACAATTATTTATGTAGGGACTCCATTTAGGTCAAGTGTTAAGATTATCTTTCCTTGAGCCTTTTTGTTTCTTGAATTGGTTTTCTCAAAAACTAATTTATTTGAAAATTTATCAAACAAAGCGCTATGCAAGGTCATGTATTCCTCTTCAAATAAAATTGGTTCTTGTGTGGTCAGTTCTATTGCAACTTTTCTAATTTCTTGATCAAAATTTTTCTTGATGACTTATTGTCTTTAAGTCATTTTCCTTAATGCCTCATTTCTTTGTTCTTCCAACTGCATCAATTGATAATATCTTCTTTGAAAAGGATAAACTTCTTCTAAATATTCAATGTTGACAGCGTATGTAATAGCATTCAACTCCTGATAAATGGGATTTTTAGCTTCTTTTCCATATACTAATGTATATGGTGACGACCTAGTGTTGTCTTTTGGTGTAAGTCGGCTGACCCATAATGCATCAATTAATTTTGTATGCCAATTCCTATGGTTCAAAACAATTGTCTTTTTAAGGATCTGGATCAAAGTTTTATTTGTTGATTCAGCTAAACCATTTCCTTGGGGATAATAGTTTGATGATTTCCCCATAATGATACCAAATTCCCCACAAAATTTGGTGAACATTGATCAAATGAAAATTGATCCATTGTTAGTTATGAACTTCTCTGGAACTATGAATATTGATAAGATAATTTCTTTGAGGAAATTAATGATCTCTTTAGAATCAACCTTTTTGAAATCTACAACCTCTTGCCACTTAGTGAAATAATCAGTTGCGGTGAGAATGTAAGAATAAACCTTGCTAAACTTTGGATTAATTGGTCCAATGAAACCTAGTCCCCATTGTGTAAATGACTCTTCAACTATTACAAGTTGCAACAACATTGTTGCTCTTTTCATTTTCCCTGAAATTTTTTGGCAAGAGATTCATTTTTTAATCATCGAATATGAGTCTTTAAAAATAGAAGGCCAATAGTAACCATCTCTCATAATTTTGTGTAGTAGTTGTAGGTGAAAAATCTTCGCCACAAACACCTTCATGAAATTTTTTTCCCACCTTCTGAGATTTTGTTGATTCAAGACATCTTGACAACATTCCATTGAAGTTTCTTTGAAAAATGACTTCAAAAACTAATACATATTGGTTTTCCTTCATTTTTAATGTAATTTTTTTCCTTTGAAGACATATCAATTGGAAATTGGCTAGATTTCAGATAAAAGATAATATCCGTGTACCACTTGATCTGGATGATTATGATCCTACTGAAATAGATATATCTACATTTATTGTATCAATTCATGTCATTAGTTTACAAATTCCTTGTCCTCTAAATGCTTTTAATGGCTTGACTCAATATCATATTCTTGAATTTTAGCCAGCCAATTTTCCCATTTTCTTTCTCTCAACTGTTGATTTAGCAACATTTTCACTGGATAAGTTGGGACATAGGCTATGAGATGAGATGAAAGAATATAAGTCTTAAAATGTGCCACCACTTTAACCAAGGAGAGATGTTGCTTTTCTATTTCTGAGTATTTTAATTCATAATCATGTAAATTCTTACTCATGAAACTTATCGGAAGTTCTTTACCTGTTAAATTTCTTTGTGTCAGTATTGAAGCAATGGTTTCATCTGAAGCAAATGAATATATTATAAAGTCTTGATAAAATTTTAGGCTTACAAGCACTGGAGCAGTAGTGATTGCATTCTTGATCCTGGTGAATGTTGTTTGAATCTCCTGAGTCCATTCAAACTTTTGATCTTTTTTTAACATCAAATTAATGGGATTTACAATGTTTGCATAATCTGGTACAAATCTCCTCACAAAGTTTATCTTTCCAAAGAAATATTGGACTCCCTTTTTAGATGTTGGGGGATTCAATTCATTGATTGTTGTAATTCTTTATGGATCAATATAGATCCCCTCCTTACTTACTATGTTCCCCAAAATTTTCCCCTCTAATATAACAAACAAACCTTCTTCAGGTTCAAATATATTCCATACAATTTACAATGCTCAAAGACTTCCCTCAAATGTTTGATACGTTCTTCTCTAAACTTTGAGTGAATGGTCAAATAATCATGATAGTCATCCATGAATTTTCCAATCAAGTATTTAAAGGCTTGATCCATTGCTCGTTGAAATTTTTCTCCAACATTCTTTAACCCAAAAGGTATACGAAAACAGGCATAAGTCTCCCAAGGTGTAACAAAAGCGGTTTTGGGTATGTCTTCTTCAACAACCAACACCTTATTGTATCCGGAAAAACTATCAAGCATATACATTAAGGATGAACCAGTAACTTGTTGTAATAAAATATCCATAGTAGGGAGTGGATAGTTGTCTTTAATGCTTTCCCTATTTAAATTTCCAAAATCGACACAAAGGAAAATTTCTCCACTCTTCTCTCTCACTATTACTGGATTTCACAACCACTTGGAATGTCTTATTGGGACAACTATTCTAGCTTTCTTTGACTTGTCCAATTCAATCTTTACTAGAGGCTTCAATTTGGGATTGATTATTCTTAGCTTCTGCTTGACATGCTTCACTCCTTCTTTAAGGGGTATGATGTGTTGAAAAATGGACTTGTCATATTCCTTTAGATCATCATAAGTCCAAGAAAAAACATCATAAATTTCGTTAAAAATGGAAGTGTATTGATCATTTTCTTGCTTTGTGTAGTTGGTGCCAAGATTTAAATATTTGGGAAAGTCATGAGTTCCAATGTTTATCTTTTGTGTCTTCTACACTTTTCTGATAGATATCTCCTCCTTTGTATCATGAAGTTTTGTTTGATCATCTCTTGTGAAAAGAGATTCAAACCCAATACAATATTTCGAGATAGATACATGATTTATATAATCCAGGATTTTAGAAGAATCATTTGAATCAACAAGAAAATTAACCAATTTTTCATCGTTTTCAAAAACTTGTAGGTAATATTGGTTGTCAGATACTGAAGGCCTGAAATTTATCTTTACACAGAATGTATTTTGATTCTGGGAATCATCTGGATTGAATAAGGATGCAACAATCACTAGTGAGTCAACCTTATGGTTTTTATCTTTAAGGATGAAAGAGATATTAAATGAATTGAAAGTTCCATAAGTTCAATTAAAAAAGTTACCAACTTAACGAGAACTCTACAGAGTTCTCATTTTTTTAGAGGTATCATTTTTAACCCTATTTCAAAAAGAGGTTCTACTGGTAGCACCCTTTTTTTTTGAGGTGGTTAAAATTGCGACTTGTTTAAAATCACAACCTTGACACTGCAGATAGTGTTGGGTTGTTATATTCTTTGCAGTGAAAGTCTAGTCAAGGTGGATCGACTAACAGTATAAGTCAAAGGAATTGATAATAAGTTGAAGGTTGAGGTGGTTCGACCAGGTAAAGACAAAGTCGAAGGTCGAGGTGGTTCAACCGGGTAAATTCGAAGTCAAAGACATTGACAGAAAGTCAAAGAGGTCGACCGATAAGAGGTTGATAGGCAAGCGTGTGGAAACTGACTAAAGACTGAATGAAGGGCGACTGGTAATCCGACTTGGTAGTCAACTGTAATAGAATCCCGAGATTCACTGGATTTGTAGCCAATGATCTGTGTGGATATGTAACCATTTTTGGGCGCCTTTTATTTAGGTTTTTTCCTATTGTAAATCCTATAAATAAGGTGTGTTGTAATGCTATAAAAACTAATGGCTAATTGTTAATCAATAATCGTAGAGGTTGTTGGTCATGTAGATGTAAGCCGAAATGTCTATGGGGTTGTTCTTGTGTAAAGAAAGAAGGTATGATGTCGATTGTGTCTTAGGTGACCAAGGTTAGGCATGTAACCTTTTATTCTAAATGAATAATACAACAAGAAAGAAGAACACTCAAGGAATTTGGGTTTCCAGGGTAAAATATCTGGGTATTGTGTGTTTTCTTTGTCATTTAATTTCTTATTTAAATATGTATTCTTCTCTTATGCTAGATTTAGTGTGGAAGTGTTTCTCATTTCCTAACATGTGGTAGCATAGCTTGGTTTAAAAACCTTGGATTTGAGCTAAAACCTAGGTTTAGTAAGAGTTGTAAGTCAGAAATATTTAAAGATTGTGTTTAAAGAATGGCAAGTAGCTCAAGAATAGAGATCGAAAAATTCAATGGCCAGAATTTTGAGCTTTGGAAGATTAAAACTGAACATATCCTTGTAAATAGAGAACAATGGGTAGTATTCTATCCAGGTACCATGCCGAAAGATATGTCGATGGAAGAATGGGAAAAACTTGAGAGAATGGAAAGGAATATGATTTGAGTTTGTCTTGCAGATTCAATACTGTTGAATGTCTCATGTGAATATTCGACCAAGAAACTATGGGACAAGTTGGGAATCTTGTACCAGTCGAAATCCCTGGTAAATAAGTTGTTTCTAATAAATAAATTGTATCCTCTGAGGATGAGTGAGGGAAATTCAATGACTGAACATTTAAATGTGTTTAATACCATTTTAAGCTAGTTATCTTTTGTGGATAATCATTGAGGAGGAGAAATGTATTATCCTATTATGTTATTTTCCAGACTCCTGGGATAGTTTAGTCATGGCTATAGGGAGTAATACAACCACATTAGCACTAGAAGATGTGGTTGCATCTCTACTGTCAGAAGAAATGAGAAGGAAGAACCTGGAAGGATCAACCAAATATGCATCAGTGGTGAGAGGTATACTGCTTGACAGAGATAAATGAAAATTCTCCGGTAGAAAGTATAAGTCGAAGGATAGATCTAAATCACTTGTTCAGTAGACGAGAATATGCTGGAAATTTGGTAAATATGGGCATTACAAAAAGGACTACAAGTCGAAGGCAATGGAAGTCAGTATAGGATCGGATGAGAAGCAATCGACTAAGATAAAGACGAATCCATGTAAGGGAGGTGATGTGTACCTGGAATCGACCAGTACACAATCCGATCAATTTGTTTGGTTGATCGAATCAAAAGCATCCTATCATATGACACCACATAGAGAATGGTTCTGCGAATATGAATGATACGAAGGAGGAGATGTGTTCTTAGGGGACGAATCTAAACCAAAATTGTCGTACGAGGAATATTTCGACTGATACTGCTGGATGGGAGGAGTAGAACCCTTCTAGGTGTGCTATACATTCTAGGTTTGGAAAGAAATATGATATTTGTCAGCATGAGTGATGCAGGAGTGCACACTCTATTTCAGAAGGATTCGTGCAAGATGGTCATAGGTGTGATGGTCTTAATGAAAATATTTTGGATTGGAACCCTATACAAGTTATTAGGGAGCATCGACTTGACTGGATGCAACAACATTGTTGTTCCTGAAGTTGGCTCGACTTCGACTTGACTCGACTCAAGTCAAGATGAGTCGATTCAAACCGACTCAACAAGTCATCATAAATTTGACTTGACCATGCTATGGCATGAGAGGATGAGACACATTGGAGAAAAAGAACTTTGAGCTATGCATAACAAAGGTATGGTCAAATATTTTCCTGAATGTAATTTAGAAGTCACTTTTGTGAAAATTGTATATATGGAAAATAAATTCAGGTGAGGTTCCTATCTGTAGAGACAAGGGAAAATGATATTCTAGAGTTGGTTCATAGTGATGTGTTTGGCCATGTTTCAGTGCTTTCATTTGGTGGATCCCTGGATTATGTCTCCTTTAGATGATTTTTCCAGGAAGACGTGGATATATTTCTTGAGGAACAAATAAGATGTTTTGAAGAAATTAAAAGAGTTTAAATCTCTGGTAGAAAACCAGATAGATAAGAGGATTAAGGTGTTGAGGAATGAAAATAATGGTGAATTATATGGAAAACAATTAGATCGGTTCTGCAAGCAGTGTAGAATAGCACGTCAAAATACCACACCATATACCCCACAACAAAATGGATTTTCTAAGCGAATGAACAAAACATTGACGGACAAGGCAAGGAGCATGCTCAGTGGTGTTGGGCTCGCACAAGAATTCTAGGTGGAGGAAGTCAACATTGCAAAATATCTAGTGAATATGTCTCCTTCGTCAGTGCTAGTAGACATGACTCCATATGAGGTATGGTCTGGTAAGAATCCTTCGATTTCACATCTCAAAGTATTTGGTTTTGATGCATTTGTGCATGTTTCGAAGGAAAAGAGGAGCAAGATGGACACGAAGGCAGTCAAGTGTATTTTCATTAGACACAAAGAAGGAATGAAAGGATATAATCTCTGGGATCTTGCATCAAG
This sequence comes from Picea engelmannii, assembly GCA_009831015.1. Lineage (NCBI taxonomy): Eukaryota > Viridiplantae > Streptophyta > Pinopsida > Pinales > Pinaceae > Picea > Picea engelmannii. Next base: position 240,858 of record ML781713.1, read on the forward strand.
TAAAACAATGTACAGTAGAGATGTGGTCTTCAAATAAGTTGGAAGTAAGTCCGAGCATGAGGAAATTATTCAGACCAAGAATAATCCAAAGAAGGTGTGGTTTGAACCGAGGAACGAAGAAGATGATTTAGATGAGTTGATTGAATCAAAAGAAGAGGTGGAAGAATTGACCCCAGTTGTAAGGAGGTAAGAACGAATAAGAAAATCAGTCGAAAGGTATAGTCCACCCGACTTCCATTTCACATTCGTGTTAATTTCCATCGATGATGAGCCCATGTCAGTCAGGGAGGTAATCAATTCAGCAGAGGGAAAAATCTAGAAGGATGCCATGGTCGAAGAGATGGAATCCTTACACAAGAATGAGACATGGGACTTAGTCAAATTACTTAGTGGATGAAATATTGTTGGTAGAAAATGGGTATTTAAGAAGAAGATAAATCCAGTAGGTCAAGTCAAGAAATTCAAAGCTCCACTGCTAGCGAAAGGATATTCCCAAGTCAAAGGAATCAACTTTGGTGAGATTTTTTCCCTTATTGAAAAATTAACTTCCATTAGAGTACTAATGTCTCTGGTTACAACATTTGATCTAGAAATATAATAGATGGATGTGAAGACAACGTTGCTGCACAGGGACCTGGAAGAAGAAATCTACATGAAACAACATGAAGGATTTATAGTAAAGGGAAAGAAATATTTGGTGTGCAAACTGAAAATATCCCTTTATGGTCTAAAGAAATAACTAAGGATGTGGTACCAAAAGTTTGACACATACATCCTTAGTTTGGGGTTTGTGAGAATAAAAGTTGATCACTGCATATATTCCAAAGAAGAAGATGGATGTTTCATATTTGTAGCATTGTATGTCGACGACATGTTGTTGATTGGAAAAAACATGAACGCAATAAAGGAGGTGAAGAAGTAGCTATCCTCCAAGTTTTATATGAAGGATCTCGGTGCAACGAACTTCATTCTGGGAATGGAGATCAAGAGAGATTGAGAAACTAGAAATATCTGGTTGAACCAAATGAAGTATATTGAAACAATATTGAAACATTTCAACATGTAGGATTCCAAACCTATGAAGGTGCTAATTCTTGCGGGAGAAATGCTAACTATTGAACAGTGTCCAAGGACACAAGAGGAAATAAAGGACATGGCACGTGTTCCCTATGCAAGTGTTGTTGGGAGTCTAATTTATGTGATAGTCTACACTTGACCAGACATTTCCCATGTAGTGGGAGTGTTGAGCAGATACATGTCGACACCTAGTAAGGAGCACTGGACCGTTGTCAAGAGAGTATTAAGGTATTTGTGTGGCACAAAATATTATGCTATATCCACCAAGGAAAACCTGGAGGTGATCATGAATTAAATGTACATGGATTTGTCGACGTCAACTGAGTTGGAGATCTAGATCGACGAAGGTCGACCGATGGATATGTGTTCAAAATGTTCGGTGGAGAAATCAGTTGGATGAGTAAGAGACAGGAGGATGTAGCCTTGTCAACAACAAAAGTTAAATACATGGTAGCCACTCATGGAATCAAAGGAGCAATATGGTTGCAAAGGTTGTGTTCAAGAATCAGGTTTGAGCAGAGAGCTATGGAGATAAGTTGCGACAATCAAAGTGCAATATTTATGGCAAAGAACCCAACTTATCATTCTAAGACTAAGAACATTGATGTATGATACCATTTTGTGAGAGATATGATGGAAAGCAACAACATGCTTCTGGAGAAAGTAGACACGTTGGAAAACATAACAGACTCTTTGGCCACATCTGTGAGTGTTGTGAAGTTCTCTTGGTGCAGAGAGGCAATGGGCATTGTTTCCCTAGGTCTATGAACAAGAGTTCAGAGGTCTCTCGATTTAGCAAAGAAAACAACAAGTGGGAGAATGTTGGGTTGTTATATTATTTGCAGTGAAAGTCTAGTCGAGGTGGTTCAACTAGGTAAAGACGAAGTTGAAGACATAGACAACAAGTCGAAGGTTGAGGTGGTTTGACTGGGTAAATTTGAAGTTGAAGAGGTCAACCGACAAGAGGTCGATAGGAGGGCTTGTGGCAACCGACTTAAGATTGAATGAAGGTCGACTAGTAGTCAACTGCTAATCTAACTTGGTAGTCGACTGTAAAAGAATCCCAAGTTTCGCGAGTTTTGTAGCCAATGATCTGCGTGGATCTGTAATTGTTTTTGGCCGCCTTTTCCTTAGGGCTTTTCCTACTGTAAAGCCTATAAATAAGACATGTTGTAATGTTGTAAAAGCTCATGGTTAATCATCAATCAATAATCGTAGAGGTTGTTGGTCGTGTGGATGTAAACCAAATTGGCTAAAACATTGTTCTTGCGTAAAGCAAGAAGGTATGATTTCTATTGTCTTAGGTGTGGACCAAGGTTAGGCATGTAACATTTTATTCTTAATGAATAAGACAACAAGAGAGTAGGACCCTCAAGGAATGTTGGTTTTCCCGGTTTGGGTTTCCAGGGTAAAATCTCTATTATTGTATATTTTCTTTGTCATTTACTTTCTTGTTTAAATCTTTCTTCCTATCTTCTGCTAGGTTTAGTATGGAAGCATTTCTCATTTCTTAATAGATAGAACCTTGATATTGATCCTCAAATCGAAAAGTGATGCTACTAGTAGCATCACTTTTTTTTTTACTTAAAACTATGATTTAATTGAAACCATGGTCTTGACCACGAACACCACCGCAAATAAAATACTGATAAATCTGAGAGCGTTGTTACTTGATAATTTATTTAATATTAATTTTTTATTTTTTTTAATAATTTACATGAAGAAAATAATTATATCAACAAAAAAAATTATTTAAAAAACACCCCAAAATAAAAAAAAATTAAAGAAAAAAAAAACAATTTTCTTTTAAAGAAAAAACATTTTTTTTCTTAAAAGAAATGCAAATCACAATTTAAACCAAAAATTAAATGAAAAAATAGTAAAATTTAAAAAAAATTGGAAAAAAGAAAAAACCCCTAAAAACACCAAATTTAAAGCACACAAATGAAAAAAAAAGAAATTCCAAAAAACAAAAACCCAATTTAAAAAAAAAATTAAATTAAATTAAATTAAAACAAAGTTACAATTTAAAAAAAAATTAAAACTATAAATATCAAAAAACAAACCTTTAAAATATTGAAAACAAAATTAAAAAAATCAAATGCATTTAAAAAAACAACAACATTCAAAACATTTCAAACAATAAAAATTAAATATTTAATATATATAATAATCAACAAAATATTAAAAACTAAAATTTAATTAAAACCAAAAAACTAAAAAAAATACAAACTAGAATTTAGTTAAAATTAAAAAACTAAAGAATATAAGAAACTAAAATTTAACTATTAAAAAAGAAAAACTAAAACTAAATCCATTGGTTTTGAAAGCGTGGGTGAGGAGGGCGAAACAAGTGGAGAGAGCGCAATGATGTTTTTATGTTGTTTAATTTTCATTTATGTTTTTTCTTTTTAAATTTTTATAAAAAAAAATTGTTGTTTTGAATTTTTTTTTTTTTTTATTATATGTTTTAGAGGTCATTTTTAAATTATTTTTCAAAAAAATAAACTTACACTTTTTTGATTTGGTTAAATTGTGATTTGCATTTCTTTTAAGAAAAAAATGGTTTTTTTCCATTTTTTTTTAAAGAAATTGTTGTTTTTTTTATTTAAAAATATTTTTTTAGGGGTGTATTTTTTCGATTTAATTTTTTTCTTAATGTAAATTATTAAAAAGTCAATTCTTACTAGCTCAATCGGTTAAGGTGTGGGTTTTGTTTGCTAGGAGACCTGAGTTCAATACCTTTACGGTGAGTTTAGTCAATAGGAGACACCAAAAAATCCATCCATGTTAAGGGTTGGTGCGATCCTCGGGTGATTTTGAAGGTTTAGATGCCCCTGGGTTGTGGTTTCTTATCCAATGGTTAAAAATGTTGGCCCCACAGGTTACATACACATTTCTAACAAAAAAAATGTAAATTATTAAAAAAAAAAAATTAGTAAACAAATGATTAACACTTTTAGATTTGTCCCATAGGTGTAGATCAGTTGGTGGTAAAGTGCATTGTTAATGAACTCATTGTGACATCGTTGGTTCAATCCTTGCAAAGTTGTGTGTACCGCGCATGGGATCGCATGGGTATGCCTGAAGGTTATAGTTGTAACAGTCGAAATCAACCCTGTGTCACACGAATATGAGCCTTCCCAGTTGTCGATTCTATTAGATAAAAAAAATAACACTTTTCGATTTAGGAGTTGATTTTCAATGTCGTATTTGTGGTGGTGCTAGGTCAAGGCCACATTTCAATTAGGTCATAGTTTTAACTTCAAAAAAAAAGGTGGTGCTACTGATAGCATCATTTTTTTTATTTAGGGGTAAATTTTCGGGTTATGTCTGTAATGTGAAGGGCGCGATTTCAAAAAACTTGCAATTTTAACCACCTTGCAAGAAAATAGTGCTACTGGTAGCACAAATTTTTGATTTGGAGGTTGATTTTGGTGTTTTTTACTCAAAGATATCATATTTTTGGGCTAGAGTTCTCATTTCGAGGTCACAATTCTCATTAAGTTGGTAACTTTCTTAATTATTCTTTTTGCATAATGTTTCAACCTTTCTTTCTTGATTTTGTATTTCTCTTTAATATCATTTGTGACCAGTTCATAATCACTAGTTACTACCAAATTCTCTACTTTCATCTGCAATGAAAGATTCATCCCATGTATCAGTGCTTCGTATTCTACCTCATTGTTTGTACAAGGAAATTCCGGTTTGATAGCACATGGATAAATAATTGAATGATGACTTTTAAAAACAATCCTTGCTCCACTTCTATATTTGGAGTAGGTTCCATCAAATGACATCTTCCTGAATCCTTGAAAATAATTCTCCTCATCTTGCTTTAAAATTTTGACCTGTTATGGACTAAGAAAAACATAATTTTCAATCCCTACATCAATATAATTCTCCATTGGTTCATTTTCTTTCTTTTTGAATGATACATGATTTCTAGCTTCTCTAGGAACTTCGGCCATTTCCCCATCATTTTTAGGCAACATCATCCAACTTCCTTCATTCATTATGTATCCTCCAATCATTTAAGAACAATCTCTTCCCAAAACAAATACATATGCTAGAGGTAAATCTATCACTATGATGGTAAAGATTGTTGTGATGTGTGGTGTTGCAATTATCCACACACAAAAATATTTAATCTCACTGTAAGTTGGGACCTTTCTCGAATCAATTGCATAAATACTTTCACCAGTTTCATAATATTTAGTACATCCCATTCCGAGTGCCTCCATGACTAACAAGGACATGATGTTATTGGTTGCTCCACTATCAATCAAACAATTATGCAATACGACATCATGATTTTATATAGTTATGTAAAATGATAGAACTTTACCCCTTGGCTTGACTGATGCAATTTTTTTATGTTGCTTGGAATTCTTGACAACTGTTTCTATTCTAGTGTTTGGTTCATCGAGTATCTTCAAAATGTTCTTCCTATGTTGTGAAATTTTAACTACTTCCATGAAAGGCAAAGTAAATCTTAACTTGGTCAAATCGTCAATCACATTATATGTCATATGTTGTGGATTCTTTGTCTCATTAGCAACTGTTTGTTTCTTTGTTATTTTTGTAGGATTTGTTTTTGTCTTTTCTATTTCTTTTTCGATGGCTTCTTTTGTTTTAAATTTGTTTACTTGTGCTCTTGTTTGTACAACATTTTCTTGTGAAATGGCAGGCTCTTCTTGCTCATTGAAACTATAAAAGGATGATTCACCTTCATCCATCTGTATTGATTCAATAATTTCATCTTGAATGATATCAACCTCTTGATCAAAGTTCTCAAAATTTTCTTCTTCAAAAATATCTTCCAACACTATGACATTAGGGTTCGGCAATTTAGGTGCCCTTTATTTTTGCTCTTTATTTTTTTTTCTCTATCATGTCTCATTCTTTTCTCTTGGACATGATTTCTTCTTTGTTCCTGGATAGGAATTCTTGGATTTTTATTTGGGGTAAAAAATTCAACTCTTCTTCACCTTGTTAGCTCATTCTGCATTTGTCGAATAGTTATATTCATTTTATTTATTTCCATTATTTGATTTGTTTCTTGAGTTGTGTCTGGATCATTTTTTACATTAGGGATAAACTATTGAAGGATTCCTCCACCAACTCCTCAATTCTCGACATTCCTTGAAGTTGACAATCCTGGATTTGATATGACAAGAGTGTTCATTTGCCTATGGACTTTCCCCAATATGATCTCAGGATCTACAAATTATTTTCTAACGTGAATTCCTCCATCTCCGTTTATTTGTGAATATCTTCATTTAAATCATTTATTCCTGAGGACCTTATGCCATAATTTACACTTGAGGGCATTGCGTTTTTATAAAAAAAAAAAAATAACAAGATCACTTGGTTGTTTCTCTTCTGGATTCTAATTCAATGTCTTGAAAAATCTTAAATTAAAGTATTTGATTCTTTCACCCTTTTTCAAATGAATTTGAGTGAACTGTGTAAGAAATGTATGGTATGCAACTATGGGTGCATACATAGTGATGAACACGTTCTCCAAGTCATAAAATGATGAAATTGATTGAGAAGGAAGGGAGAGGTACCACTCATACGCTCATCCTAGCAAAGTATGCAAGAATATTGTAACCATGAAATCATCATGTTCTATCAAATGGATGTCACAAACTACCAGGAATTGGTCCATATGTCTCTTCGGATCTGCACTTCCATATCCTAAGAAAACTTGAAGAACTCCTTGGGGAAGGGTCAACCACTAATGTTGTTCCCCTTGCAAATTAATAGGGCTATACATGGCTCTTCTTCTTGGAACTCTTCATATTTCTTCTTGATTCTCAGGGACTTCATTTCTTTCTTCTATGTCTCCCATTATTAGGGTTTTTCTTGTCTCTATTATGGAGGTTTCACCAAACTTTTTTTCTCCCCAGTATGGTCGCAAAAAATGAAGATGTTTAGATTTTTCAAAATCCAAATGACAACCTCACAAGGATATTAATCCCCCTAAATTTTTATAGAGGCGATACTCCTCTTTGGTTGAAAGATTTATCACTCAACGAAATACAAAATAGTATTGATTGAAAAATAATATGTTCAGAAAGAGAATTCCTGAGAAGAGGACCAAGAATCTTGAAAGACTAAAATACAAAATATGCAAAATATTGTACATAAATAAATAATCATTACATGAAAAATAATATAATTTGCATATCCATCACAATATCATAATTTTGATCACATTCACAAGAAGGAAAGATAAAGGTACACAATTAAGAGAACTTTAAAAGAGTATTTCATTCAAAATATGAGAGAATATGATAGGTGCACTTCAAACATCTCATGCTCAATAACTTAGAGTTCAAGAAGTGATTTAAATTACACCCCAAAATAATTCTCTTGGGAGTTCAAAAAAAGTCTTTAATAGTCTGTTAATAAAATAAAAATAGCATTTGTCCAAATGGACTGGGATGGGGCTCCCATGGACCATAAAATGAAAGTGGAATAGGGTTGAACCTGAAAATAATAAAGAAATAAGCGATAAAAAATCAGTTATGTTTTCTCAGAAACGACAAGAAACAAGTGGATGATTCCTGAACGAGAAGAGAAAAAGAATAGAGAAGGATGTGATCAATTTACTCATTGTGATGAATTTATCTCTTGCTATATGCTAGCCGATGTTCTTTTTGTATTCTATTGTGTTGGGATTCTTTGACCTATTGTAACTTTCACTTCTTGATATGTTTCAGTTATTTTGATTAAAGCTTTTTTTAACCAATTTTCAGTGTAATCCCTCATAGGTGCGACAATTATTTATTTCTTTACTCTTATGTCAAAAAATAAAAAGGTATTTGCAAATGAAACATTGTAACTGACATAAATCATATGATTCTTGAATGTCTAGTAAGGGTGGAACCCTTTGACTTCATTTTCTAGCTTTAAGTTGAATTTGTCTAATTGAACCGAAAATTCATGAATGCTTGTAATACTTTTCAATACTATTTCACTAACCTTCTAGGGTAGAGGGATAAATTGTCTTTTCCTTTTTTCAAGGAATAAATGAGCCCAAAATCTATATTTTATGCACACTTTTGTTAGAAACATATTATCTGATACATAATATGGAAGGCGTGATGGTTTTTCTTTAGAAAATAAACCCATATGACACTAAGATGTTCCATTGCATTGAAATTTTCTCTTTTATCTAGAATTTTTATCGCTTATAAAAATAATCTTTTGAAGTGTTTGGCCCAATGACGAGGACGAGCTTCTTAAAAGGAGAGGCAAATGAATTATGCACTTTGAAAAAGTGGTACATTTCATTTTGTTTCCATAAGGTAGGGTACCATGTCTAAACTATGTCAATTTTGCAATTGACATGATTTGGTAAATGCATCCCTTTAAAAAGATGACAATATGTGATAGCAAATATTAAGTACGAGGACATATAAAATTTCTTATTCTTTCTAAAATTTGATAGTTGAAAGGATAGTTCCCCAAAAATAATATTCTCCTAATCAAAAAATGTTTTTTCATGAATTGATAAATATAGGATGTACAAAGCCAAATGAGGAATTATAGTAGTTGATTCTTGTCCAACCACCCTGGAAAAATTCCGTGCCATTTCTTGGTAGGGATACCTTAGCAAATTAACCTGGATAGATGATAAGTCTTCTACCATAGTGGTTGAATCTTCAAGATATTCTTGCAAGAGATCAATTCCACCATTTCTCGCCTTCAAGAACTCTTTAGCTTCATCCCCTTTAAATGTAATTGTTAGCTTTGGAAGTTTAAGCATTCTTCTAAAAATAGAAGGACTTAAAGAAATTGGGGATTCACCTTGAAACTAAATTATCCATTGGTTTTGATCAAACTTATCTATACACAAAGAAACATGTTCTTTGCAGTCAAATACTTCAGGAACACAACCTGCTAAAGAAACCCAAAATATCTAGATCTGATTAGAACTTCTTTCAGGAGGCAACAATGTCGAATAATATTTGTAGGCTCTTGACCATTGGAATTTCGGGTACTCTCATCCAAAAGTATTCAGTGTGTCTCTACAAAACTTCTCTCTCCTTTTGGTTGTCATGCTAAATTAATTTTGCAAACTATTGTGCAGTTCTTTTTCCAAAACGTTGTTATCTAGGTAATACCATTTATTATACAATACTTTGGAGCCTTTGGTTTGAAGAGATGTTAATACAAAATAATCCTAGAATTAACGGATGGAATTATCGAGAACTACGACATTAATTATGGCCTTTTTACACTTAACCATTTGTTATCCCCATAATATTCTCATTAAATATTCATTGGGGAACATGACAATATGAGACGAGGATTTATCATGGGGCAACGAAGGATCAGAGATATGAGAAGAAAATATGGAGTGGTCGTGAACCTGTGGACCCACGGTGGAAACTCAAAAAAATGATTGAATATGAGAACTCAATTGGGATCGGGGGTAAGTGACAAGAACAATGAAATCAAAGTGAACACGCAGACCTGCAATAGAGTTTCAATATTTTGGCTAAGTATTGGAATGTCGCAGAGGTAGCAAAGTATTGAAAATACACAAGTGTATAGGATCAGTCGGACCTAAGGGTCACGATGATAGAAAATGAAATGAATAACTCATCTTGACCCACGGTGAATCATTTTAAGAAAAATTCTAAGTATAAGTGAAAAATGATGACGGTGGAACAAGAGGGTGCAATTTGAAGCCCAAATAGATTTATACTTTAAACAAAGATATGTGATGAATCTGTGAGAGACTCAAAATAATATAAGTATGGGTGCATAATGGATATGGAGGAATACAACGATGCATTTTGGAGGAGGCTTATCTTTGTACAAAGATGAAAATGTCTCATGAACCCACAACAACAACAACAAAAATTCTAAGTGTGGTGGAAATACACAAAGGAAGATTTGCAAAAGATTTGACAAATTTATGGGTCAAAAAGGATTTTTTCTAGACAAAATTAAGCATGAAATGCAAAGATTAAGAGAAGAGGAATACCTGGCCAAATATTTCCAAGTCTTGGTATTAATGTTCGGTTAGTCAAGCAATATGTCCAACACTATATTATCCTTTATACCTACATAGAAATCAAAGACACCTTTCTCAAACTTATTTAATAATTCCAAATGAATACTAGAACTTAAAAGAAATTTCTTACCTAACTTCAAGTAAATTAGTTCAACACTAATTCTAACATTCACATATAATAACATTGACAATAACACAAGAATTATGGGGGTGGGGAAGAGAAGAGAGATCTATGTAAATGTTATTGAAAATTTGACAACAAGATAGTATACCCAAGCTTGCTACTACAATAATTGGATTCCTCCTACTTCATCCTCTAATAAAACTCGATATCATGTGACAAGGACTCAACTCTCAACTCATAAAGGAGCCAAGGGTTGGCTTAAAAAATTCTAGAGGAGAACAAGTCAAACTTGTAGAAGATCTAGAAATATTGTCAAGATGAGAATTAGGGAAAAGGGATATTGATATATATTAGACTATAGTTTTCACATAAGGGTGAATTTCCCCTTCCTTTAATTTCTTCAAAACCCAACCAAAACCACCAGTGTCTCAAGTGATGATTGCATCAATATGCCAAGTCTTTTCTAAATCATTGGGGAAAACATGAAGATGTCATTTTGCAGAATACTGATAATATTAAAAATATTATTACATCTAAATTTAAAAAGAATCTATGGTGCGATAACAAATTAGAATATAAAAGGAACCTAAGATACTACAAGGAGGTGGTCAACCCTAATCTAGAAGGTCAAAAGTATCTCGCATCTCACTAGCACAAAGAAGAAAATCAGCATTGCTAAGATATGAACCAAATCCCATTAACTACATAGTGAAACTTAGCATTGGACAATTCCCAAAACACCAAGTGATGCAAGAATCTGTGATCTTTGTGACCCCAATAGAGTTGAATATGAAAAAAAATTCTCCTAGAGTCCCCTATGTATACCCAAATTAGATCACAATTTCAAAATATCTTTCATAATACCGACCTTCCTAACCTCCCAAGTCATCAAAACTGTGATGATATTAGAACACTTCTCCCAATGTTTTTTTAGCACAATAATAAGGTTCTAAATAAATATAAGTAATATCTTACCTTTCTTAAGTTTTGATAGACAAATTTTTGTCTTAATGGACATTAATCATAATCATCATCATGAAGTGGTTCTGATAGTTAGGGTTGGAGATCAGGGCTATACAAGTGTACAAGCTCTCTGATCTCTACTCAAGGCTTGTACATTTCATGTACTTTTTTGAGGGTCCATTTTGATTACATGTGTGGTTTGTTTGTAAATAAAGGTACTTCCATGATAAACCTATTAGAAGATAATAATACATATTTAAACAAGAAAATAAATGACAAAGAAATCACACAGTACACACATATTTTACTCTGGAAACCCAAATGGGAAAACCAACACTCCTTGAGCATATTGCTCTCTTATTGTATTATTCATTCAGAATAAAAGATCACATTCCTAACCTTGTTATGAACCTAAGACACAATCAACATCATCCCTTCTTTTTTTACACAAGAACAACCCTATAGACAAATCAGCGTACACATACATGACCAACAACCTTTTGCTAAATATAACCATGAAGATCAACTACAAAATCCAACACAATACAATTTAAAAACTCCTTATTTGTAGGATTTATAGTAGGAAAACCCTAAATAATGGCGCCCAAAAATGGTTATAGATCCAAGAAAATTATTGGCTATATATCCCACGAATCTCGGGATTCTGTTACAATTAACCACCAGTCACATTACCAGTAGACCTCCATTCATAATTTATTCAACTTCAACACGACCTCCTGATAAACTCTTTTTAGTTGACCTCTCGACTTGTTGTCGATCACTTTGACTTCAACTTTCCTGATCAATCACTTTGACCTTTGACTTTCACCGCAGAGAATATAACAACCCAAGATTCTCCCACTTGTTGTCTTCTTTACTAAAACAAGAGAACTTGAACTTTTGTTCATAAACCAAGGGTATCAATGCCCATTTCCTATATACACCAAGAGAACTTCATAGCACTCATAGACTTGGTCAAAGAGTCTATTATGTTTTCCAACATGTTTACTTTCTCCAGCAACACCTTATTACTCTCTACCTTGTTTTCCAACATGTTTACTTTCTCCAGCAACACCTTGTTATAGGGATTGCTACAGGCTTGAACACATCACTCTAAACCAATTATAGAATCCCCTTTTCCATTGTCGATCCAGATGGGAACCTAATTTACATTCATGAAAACCCTCGACCATACCTTTGTTATGCATAGCTCAAAGTCATTTTTCTACAATGTGTCCCATCCTTTCTTGCCATAACATGGTCGTGTCTACTTGGCAAAACTTTGTCGATTCGATTTGAATCAACTTATCCCGAGATGAGTCGTGTTGATTCGAAATCGAGTCGACTTGAGGGAAAATGATGTTGTTTCATACATTCGAGTCTATATTCCCTAACAACTTGTATATGGTTCCAATCCAAACTCCTTTCATTAAAACCATCACTCCCCTGACCATTTTGCACGTATCCTTCTGAAATAGAGTATACACTCCTACATCACTCATGTTTATGATAGATATCAGGTTTCTTTCCAAACCTGAAATATGTAGCACACTTGGAAAGGTTCTACTCCCATCCTGCAGTATCAGTTAGACTCTTCCCCATCCAAAAAATTTGGATATTGAGTTTTCCCCCAAGAACACATTTTCTCCTTCATATCTCTCATATTCATAGAACCATTCTTTGTGAGGTTTCATATGATAGGATTCTCTTGAGTTGATCAACCAAACATCTTGATCCGACTGTGTACTAGTCGATGCCAGATACACGTCACCTCATTTATCTGGACTAGTCTTTCTCTCATTCAACTACTTCTCATCAAATATCGTATTGACTTCTATTTCCTTTGACTTGCAATCCCTTTTGTAATTCCCAACTTTACTGCATTTCCCACATCTTCTTGTTGAATGAACTGGGGATTTATATCTACCCTTTTAATTAGAATTTCTACTAGATAATTTTCCATTATCTTTGTCCATTGGTCGACCCCTCACCTTAGAGAATCTTTCCCATTGTTCTCGATCTACAAGGAGAGCTTCAATTTTAAGTTCCAAATCTCAAAATTTTGGACATTGACTTTTTTGATCTCTATTCTTGAGCTAATTGCCATTGTTTCACGAAACTTTAAAGATATTTGACTTACAAATATTACCATACCTAGGGTTTATCTCAGATCCAATATTTTCAATTCAATATCGGATACCACATGTCATGAAATATACTTCCATGTTAAATATAGTAGAAGAGAATACGACATGTTTAAACAAGAAAATAAATGACAAAGTAATCACATAGTACATAAATATTTTACCCTGGAAACCCAAACGAGAAAACCAGCATTCCTTGAGTGCCTTGCTCTCTTGTTTCCTTATTCATTCAGAATAAAAGGTTGCATGTCTAACCTTGGTATACACCTAAGACAAAATCGTCAGCATACCTTCTTTCTTTACACAAGAACAACCATGTTGCCAAATCGGCTTACACCTACATGACCAACAGCCTTCTGCTAAAGATAAGAATGAATATCAAATACAACATAATATAATTACAACACACCTTATTTAAAGTATTTACAACAGGAAAAATACTAAAGAATGGTGCCCAAAAATGGTTACAGATCCATGCAGATCATTGGCTGCATATCCCATGAATCTTGATATTATGTTACTGTAACACCCTGTTTTCCCCCATGACTTTAATTATGCTAAGAATTCATGTATTGTGATTTATGAAGCATGTAATTATGTTTATGTTAATGAAAACACCAGACATATAAATGGGAAGGAATCCTTGAGTACATGATATGATACCACAAGTGGGACTGGTGAGGTGGAACTGGGAAGTTTCAATGAGGAAAATAGGAAGTTGACCCAAAACTCCAGCCTATGCTTGCATGAATTGAATACCCTACATGTCCAACATACCTAGATTTCATTGACCCATGAGACTTGTTAATGGATATTAGGGTGGGTGGTTGATAAATTATAATTGTTGATCGATTTAGTACTTGGAGGAGTGAAGGATCGACTAAGACTCCAGCTAGAAGGATGCATAGGATTTTCCCCTTCGATTTAGCAGCCTGACACCACGAGCTTTATTTTGACAAAATTCATCGAGGATCCTGAGGAGAAGGAGATTTTTCTAGTGGGACGAAGGAATGAGGAAGATGAGGGAAAAGGAAGAGAACAACACACACACACACACATGGGGAAGAATAAGAATGATGCACACATGGAAGAGAGAATTGGATAACCTATCAAAGAGAAGATAGGGAGTGCACAAATGCACAAAGATTGAACTGCACGAAAGAGAATAAATCAACTGCATGCAAAATTGATTTGTAGAATCACAAACATATTGTGAAAATGAGCAAGAGGAGCTCACACACACAACTCTAAAAAATAGAGAATATCTTTGAATTTTTTTTTAAGAAAATAGAAATCTTTCCCAAGAGTTGAATGGTCACCCTAAACAAGGAAGACTCATATCCAGACTGGATCAATAGAGGATCACGATTGGGTTCTTACTGGAAAGAAAAAAACATTGATAAGGGGATGTTTCTAAGGGACCGTGTAGTAGAGAAGGGGCTCCCTTGTGCAGAGGAAATCTAGTTGGGAAGGTACATGATAAACTTGTGGAGGTCCTGAGCTCAGTGGTAAGAGGGAAACTTCTGCTATTGTTATTGGAGTGAAGAAGAGTAACCTTCCTAAACCATTTCTTGACTTGGAAGTCAAATGCGATAGTCCCTTGGTGGTATCATGGCCTAGCATGGTGGTGACATGTTGTATAAAAGCATAGTGCATCATAGCCTACAGTTGGGTGGAAAGGCATTTCCCCTTAGTCAGTTATATGGTTGGAATCATTACAGAAAAGATAAGTATTTTTCTTGTGATTCTAGTTGAATGCTTAATAATGGTCATAGACTATTTTATTTTCATGTTGAAGATATGGTTAAATGAATAAATGTTGAATTCCTAAGTTAAATGGAATAAAAGAACATTCCTAATTACCAATCTTGTTAACAATGAATGAATGAGTAATGTCAATACAGGTCAATATTCTTGTAATTTTCCCTTCCCTTGAATGAAAATCTTGCAAGATGTAAAATCTTCATTTGGGTGTTTAGGCAGAGTGTTCCTGATTGTTGGGGAAGTGGTCAGGTATCCTAATGGAAGTGAGATAAATCCTTGTAGGAGAGAATGTGGGATTGTTAAGTCCTAGAAAATACTTTAACCCAATGATTTTCTCCTACTTTTGAATGAAAATATTGCAAGATGCAAGATCTTCATTTGGGTGTTTAGGAGTAGAGTAATCATGTCTATAATAGAGTGGTTGAGTGCCCAAAGGAGTTAGAAAGAAAACTAAAAGATATAATAAATATGGAAGTATCATAAGACTGTTAAGTTCTCAACCCACCTTTAACCCAATTGAAAACCCTTATTGAAACCCAAAATAACGACCTTCATTAATTCAGTAGAAGGGAAGATCCTAACCATTCATCAGAGATATGGGCTTCAGGAGAAATCCTATTGAAAGGTAGGGTCATTAGGAATTCCCAAGGTGCAAAGTCCTAGGGGAATTCCAATGGGAGGGTCCCAAGTAATTGTGGATCATTGATCTATCAGAATTCAAGTCGATGAGATATGGTTCGTTGATACCCAAGTGCTAGGAAGACAAGTATATCAAAAAATAGGGGGCCAGGAAGGTCTGAAGGAAGGCCTAGGAGAGGTTTTAGATGGAGAAAACCTAATGTTGATAGCCTGAGGATGAGAGGATTGTAGATATATAGGTGAGGGTGTTGATGGATTTACAACCATTGTATTTTGTGTTGGGTGAGGCATTAGTTGTCATGGAGTTCGAGGTATCGATTTGATCGGGGTCATCGGTTCTTTTGATTGAAAATCATCAAATCTATTGGAAAAAAGTAAATCAGAGAAATGCGATCAATACAGAACATGGGTTAAGTAGCCTAACTTCCTAATGGGTAGAGAACCCTATTCAATGTCAACCGTTAATCTGGTTGCGTAGAGTAAATTTCAACCATTTGATCGGGAATTTTTAAGTTCCCTAGCCTGTGTAGTAGTTGTGTAATAACATTCTGCTACAGATTTTCTAGGAGGATGAGTGATAAGCTTGTGGAATTGACATACTTGTATTATGTGATAAGATAAGTCCTCGTGTACACATGGTGGACAGAGGTCATTAAGGGTGCTAACCTAAGACCTAAAGTGTAATGAAAGTGGAAATTTGTCATCATAACATCCTAATAGATTTTAGGGCATCAGGTGTGTTACAGTTACAATCAACTACTAGTTGGATTACTGGTCAAACTCGATTCATACTTCAACTAGTTTCCAGATGACCTCCTAACGACCTCTTGTCGACTCATCTCTCGACTTGTCAATCACTTCAACTTTGAATTTTTTTGTTGATCACTTTAACCTTCAAATTTCACCAAAACGAATATAATAACACAACATTGTTAACTAGCAACATGTACGATGCATGTGAGTTGTGATTATGTCGGGTGTGAACACAAAGAAAGAGGCTCCAAAACTTGGTCAATAGATTTCAAATTGTTGACTCAAGATATTTATGTAGCTTAACTCAACTCAGGCTTCAATGGGTGACAAAATTTGGGTATAATAGATACCCTCTAATGTGTGAGGGAAGAAAAGGAACTAATGGTATACATACATTATAAATCACTAAAGAGGTTGACATGTAAAATAAGTAAAAGTATAGTAGATATAGGACTCAAACGTTACATGCAATAGAAAATAGAGTATTAGATGAATTTCTTCCCTGGGGCTAGCATACCCATGCTCAGGTGGAAAAATAAACATGGCTACCCACTCAAGAACATAATTGATCCATGTAGTATGTAGAGTGTAAAATCATGGACATGAAATAATACACAATGGATCAATGTCAAAAATATATCATAGGCACAATAGAATAAAAAGTGGATGTATGTCTCAGTATACATTAGTAGGAAAAATAGGGATATGAAACTATCAAAATAGTCCTCCAAAGTACCAATGTTGTATAGAGTGATGTTATTGTAAAATAAACTCACTTGGCAGCATCAAATGGGATGCCACCATATCCCAAGGTATTCAATCCAAATATAGTCCAAATATGTTATACATGTGTACCTATAGATGTTAGGTAAACGTCACCTCCTTCTTCCATTAAGGTTTTTGTTTATGTGGAAGGAACATCATCAAATACCTTACCTTTATCAACATTCTTAGATCTGGAAACTTTCTTATAATGCCCATATTTACTGCATTTCCGACATATCCTTAAATATTGTCCTAGAGATTTAGATCTACATTCATATTTAGCTATAGCCCACAAAGACTTATTTTTTCTCTCTTGGGACCAATCTCTTACACACAAAACATCCTTGCCCACACCCTCGATGGACTTTCTCCTCATTTCCTATGATAACAAGGATGCAATTTCATCTTCAAAATTTAATGAAAATTTAGTGGTACTGCTAATTGTTATAACCAAATTATCCCTAGAGTATGGTAGAGAATATAACAAGGTAATACACTTATATTCTTCCTCATTATAAATATCAATAAATATGTTATGACCCAATGCCTTAAAAATGATAAAAAGTCAATGAATAGAGTCCACTTTGAGGGGGAGACCTCCTTTTACAATATATCAAATTCAGAATACAATATGATATGAGATAAGATGATCCTAATACTAGGTATCCTTGTTATATATATATATATATATATATATATATATATAGGATACAAAGGGTACAATTATAATTAAAGGTTGCAGTGAAGGGTTCTAGCCTACATACAAATATAACACTAGAAATTTAATAATTCGGTATATAGGGCTTAATAAGGGGTTTTATACATGATATTCAAATTTCTGGATCTAAAACAGTTCTAAGCTATTAGCGTTTCAAAAATCGCGACCTAACACGCAGGGGCGTGAGGACGCGACCTAGCTCGGGTTATTTGCAGTGATCAGGGCCTCCCCAGCCATGGACGTTGGTGGGGGCGCCATCCCTACCCCTCCCCCATTGCCAGAACTGGAAGCATTCAGGAAGCTGGTCGTCGCAGCCTCCAAGAGACCGTCGTCAGCAGCGCAGCAGAAATTTGTGAAGAAATTGGACTACATCCCCAGTGTTGAATTTCCACTGGAAGAAACTTGTAGAATGAAAGTCAACTTAGCAGACAGAGGACTCATCGGGCAATTTACCGGTCTCTGTCCCTCTCCCAAATCCGTAGATGCCTGGGTGCAGAGGAACTGGAATCCGCTCACATCAGAAGGAATAAAGAGCCACTTTGTAGGGAAAGGATACTTTATATTCGTCTTTGATAACCCTGAAGATAAAAACCTCATCTTTAGAAACGGGTCGTACTTCATGGGGCCACAGGGGTTATACCTGAACAAATGGACCCCGGACTTTGACCCAGATCAGGATGTGCCCTCGGCCGTCCCAGTGTGGGTTCGTCTACCTCATCTCCCCTTACATTGATGGAACCAAAAATCTTTGCATGCAATCGGGAACATGCTCGGAAGGTATATAGATCAAGCAGTGAGAAAAGATCAGTACTCATGTGCACAGATTTGCATGGAGGTTGATCTGGAAGTGGGATTATCGGAGGAAATTAAACTCATGGCCGCAGACTGGACGCATATCCAGGAGCTAGACTATGAGCAGCTACCCTTCAAATGTCGATATTGCCATGGCTACGGCCATTTCGCAAGACACTACAAAAAAAAGAATGCAGAAGAAAGTGAAAACGCGAAAGCAAATCAGTGGACCGCAGTATAGAAAACAGGGACAGCAAAATCCAGAACCAAAGGAGCAACCAAGAACGGCAATTCCGGGCAAATAGAGCAAGAGAAAATCGACGGGAGCTCCAACCCTCTGTCGCATGTAGAACCTCAAACAGAAAAGGCCATCAACGACATAGAAGAACCAAAAATTATGGACAACAGGATACAATCAAGTCCCCCTCCAAATGGGAAAGATACAGGGGCACCTGGGCAAGCGGCAGGAACCCCGGAAGTAGCCCCCTCTCCATCATATGCTAATATAGCCAGAAAGAAAGCAATAGATCCATCAATCTCCTCGGAGGATGAGATCCTAGAAAGGCCAGCCAAAAGAGCAAGAAGGAAATCTCGTAAAGAACCAAGGGAGGAAGAGGCAAAAAGACAAAAGACCCAAGGAAGCCAGCCCACCATAGAAATGTCAATCGGCAGAAACACGAGAATAAGGTCTCTAAAAGGAGGAGGCCCAATCACCCCTAACAACAAGTAATGAAAATCATCTCTTGGAACTGGAGAGGACTGGGGAATCTGGCAAAAATTGAAGTGGTCAAGGATCTGATGAAAGTGGAACCAACAGATATCCTCATGCTCCAAGAAACAAAAATCGAAGGGGAAGCCCTTCTAGAGATCAGCAAACACAAATGGCAGAAAAACACAGGGAAGACAATCAGCGTAAGGGGCACTTCCGGAGGTATAGCAACAATGTGGAAGGTAGAGCAGTTCAGTCTTGTCAACTCCTACAACACATAGCACTGGAGCTTTACAGAGCTTAAGCACATAGCAAGTAAGTTAACTATCGCATTATTCAATTTATATGTTCCGACTTTGCACACTGAAAAGAAAGAATGTTGGAAAACTTTAAATGAATTTCTAGAGCAGAACTCCCCAAGCAACATAATCATAGCTGGAGACCTTAACCTAGTCATGAATGGAAAAGAAAAAAGGGGAGGAAGGCCCAGCAAGGACCAAATGATTTTTGTAGTAGAAGACATTATACAACAGTGGGACCTAATGGATTTTAAACCACGCAAAGGGTTGTACACTTGGACCAATAACATAATAGGGGAGGAACACATTTCTTCCAGATTGGATAGGTTTCTGGTCCAAAGCACTTTGTTATTGGAAAGGAAGTTGATTTCCACTGCCATCATCCCCAAGCTCACCTCGGACCACAAACCCATCATGCTGCAGCTAGAGGAAGAAGAAAATTTAGGCCCAATCCCATTCAGATTCATCCCATTATGGAAAATAAAGAGTGGGTTCGTAGAGACGGTCCAATGGGCATGGTCTACCCTAGTTAATGGTTCTCCCAACTTTGTCTGGGAACAAAAACTAAAAGTAACAAAAAAAGCCCTCAAGGATTGGAGCAAACTCCCGGAAAGCAACCCCAATACCCAAATAAAGGAGTCAGTGCAGCACCTGGGACAGCGACAAATTGAAATGGAAACAATAGACATTGCTAGAACAGATTTGGAAAAGGAGCAAGCAGCCCAATGCAGAACTTACCGCTCCTTCAGAAATGAAGAAGAATACTGGAGGCTAAAATCCCGTAGCCTTTGGCTGGAAGCTGGCGACAGAAATACATCCTACTTCCACCTTCAATTTAAAGCCCGCCTCTCCAGGAACCATATCTCCGAGATCACATCCAACGAAGGGAAGGTCTGCAAAGGAATAGATCAAATAAAGGTCGTTGCTACCTCACACTTCCATCAACTTTACAGCAAAGAGAATCATGACAATGAAGAAGGTTATAATGAATTCCTCACGAATATCCCTGCATTGGTCACAAAAGAGGATAATACAACATTATTGAGCCCAACCAGCGAAGAAGAACTCAGCAAAATCATCTGGTCCATGGATCCTGACAAAGCCCCAGGTCCAGATGGGTTCACTATCCATTTTTACAGGATCTGCTAGAATATAATCAAATCTGATCTCATAAGAATGATAAAAGGAGTCCTTCAAAAAGAAAAAATAGGAGGCAGCACCAATTCTACTTTCCTAGCACTAATTTCGAAAGAAACAAACCCTGCCTCCTTTGACAGATTCAGGCCAATCTCCTTATGTAATGCCTCTTATAAGATTATTGCAAAACTCCTTGCAAACAGAATAAAACCTCTGTTGGGCAAGCTTATTTCAGAATCGCAAGGAGGATTTGTCAAAGGGAGACATATCTTGGATAATGTAATCCAAGTCTAGGAAGCTATGCACTCCAGCAACCTCAGAAAAGAGAAAGGCATGCTGATCAAGCTAGACATGGCAAATGCCTTCAACAGAGTAAAGTTGTCCTTCCTGTATCAAGTGCTTCTTTCTTTTGGATTTGATCCTGAGTTTGTAAAACTGATAAAAGCATGTACTTACAGCCCTTGGATTGCCCCCTTGGTAAATGGGAGACCAACAAATTTCTTCAAAGCTACGAGGGGGTTGAGGCAAGGATGCCCCCTCTCTCCATTTATGTATATAATAATGGTGGATACCCTCAGCAGGAAGTTGGAACAGGAAAGGATAAGAGGGGCAGCCCCAGGCTTGAGAATAATGAAGAATCTGCAGCCCATAAACCATGCTCTATTCGTGTATGACTTTCTAATGCTAGGAGGATCCTCAAACACAGTAGCCACTGCATTCAAGGGCACTCTCCAAGCGTATTGCAAGGTGTCCGGAGCTCTAATAAGCGAAAGAAAAAGTGTTGTTTACAGTTGGAATGTTGCAGATCATGAAACTCAGAAGATAGCAAGTACCTTGGGGTTCAAAGGACACTCCAAATGGGAAAAGATACAGTATCTTGGGTTGCCTCTGACATTGGGTGTAAACAGAGTCAGCCTGTGGGAAGGAGTCTTAGCAAAAATAAAAGAAAAATCGAAGCCTGGGGAGGATATTGGCTCACCCATGGAGGAAAATTAATATTGATAAAAGTAGTTATCTCCTCATTGCCGATATATCAAGCGCCCTATATCTTAGCACCCAATTTGATAGCAGGGCAGATCAACAAACTCCTGAGAGATTTCCTGTGGCAAGATGGGAAAGGGAATCAAAGAAAATTTCATTTAGTCAATTGGGAGACAGCCAAGCGGCCTTTGAGAGAAGGTGGGTTGCATATTCGTGACCCAGCTCTTGCAAACACAACTCTGGGCTGCAAAATCTTATGGAAGATGCATAGCGACCCCTCTCATCCTATCAGCAAAACATTAAAACATAGATACATCCCAAATGCCAAAATTCGAAATCTCCAAAACACAGTGAGCAGGAAGACCACGATTTTATGGCAGCTATGCATCAAAGGGGTGTGATTTTTCAATCAACATTTGTACCACATCCCTGGCAACGGAAAACACACCAAGCTCTGGACTGATAGGATAATGGGGAACCCGCCTATTGCATCAATCGTTGGCCTGAGGGAAATTCATGATTTTCTTGAGAGTAGAGGTATGCAGAGAATCTTTGACATATCAAAGTGGGATGAAGATGGATCCTGGACAGAGTGGAAATTCGGCAATGTCCCAGATCGCCTCCTTCAGCAACTTGAAATGCTCAAAGCAGAGCTTCGAGAGGCATCTCATGTGCATATGACAGAAAAAGACACCTGGGGCTAGGGACCCACAGGAACTTATACATCAGCTAGAGGTTATGCGTTGCTCCAGCAACAACAAAATAGACCACTCCCAGCAAGGTTTTGGTTGGAGGTATGGGACTCAATGGCGATCTCGAAGGTAAATTTCTTCTTCTGGACACTAATGCACAGAAAGATTTTGACGGGAGAAAATTTATTGAAAAGAAATATTGCCGAACCACACAGATGTTCTCTCTGCAGAGAATCCATGGAAACCTCGGACCACTTATTTGTAGGCTTCCATTTCGCAAACAAACTCTGGCAGCGTACCCTCCAAGGCCTCAAGGTCGTTGTTCCCACCAACATCTCAGTAGTGGAACTATTTACTGGCTGGAAGGATAGTTACCCTTCGCCCTCCTTGAAAACATTATGGGCCAGGATCTGGATCTCCATCCCCAAGTACGTGTGTTGGAAGCTATGGCTAGCAAGAAATGAGAAAATATTCAACAACACAGAATGGTCCCCCAACATGGTAGCAGCGAAAGCAAAAGGTCTCCTTCTAGAAACTTTGAGCTCCCAAAATCACAAAATCGATACCTCGCTGCAGCGGGAAGAAAAGGAGTGGCTCGGCTCCTCCGTGTTGAACCTTCGAATCCATAGCGCGGAAAAACCCCATCTTGAAACAGAATGGAGGTTAAGAGACAATCATGACATATTTCAGATTTGGTGGCAAAAACGAGGCATAACTTCAGTCTTCTTCGATGGCGCCTCCAAAGGAAACCCTGGGACAGCGGGAGATGGAGGAATCATTTATTCCAGCGAAGGGAAAATACTAGAAACCTTTTGCTGGGGTCTCGGACAGCGAACCAACAACCAAGTAGAAATCCCGAGTTTGATCAAAGTCTGCCAGATAGCCAGGGAAAGAGGACATCGGGAGCTACAAGCATTTGGAGATTTTGAGATCTTGATAAAAATGATTCATTCAAGAGGATAGTTTAAAGACGCTGGCCTAAACAAGAAACTGCAAAGGTTAAGACACATTCTAAAAGACTTTACCTCCTTCAATTGCTACCATATTCTCAGAGATTCAAACAAAGAAGCAGACAAACTAGCCAACGAAGGCTTCCTCTTGGCCCAAGGAGAACTCAGCGTAAACGGTGGGGATCCAGTAAAAAAATGTATTCCTTGAAAAGGACATCAGTCCGTAAAAGAATGCAGAAGGCAGAAGACTCTTGAGAAAGATGTAAGGCTTCGGCCAGCTGGAATTCCAATTAATAAAATACATAACCGTTTTAGTTAAAAAATAAAAAATAAGGGGTTTTATACATAACATGGGGTTTTGTCTAGGGCTTAACGATGTGTGTTTTTGCAAGAATAACTCATATTCCCATGTCACATCTTCCACTGGTAGGTTCTTCCATTTGACGAGGTACTTTGTAATTGCTCGATTTCTCAACTGCTTAATCCTTATTTCATGGATTTTTTCTAGTTCTAGTATGATGTTCCCTTATTCATTAATATTTGGTAAAATATTTTGGACTGGGATATTGTTTCCGATGACCTTATTTAAGCAAGAAATATGGAATACTAGATGTACACATGAAGATGGAGGCAACTCCAATTTGTAAGCCATACTTCCAATCCTTTGCAAAACCTCATAGGGGACATAATATCTTGGTGTTAATTTATTTTCCTTATTTTGTTGGTTGAGGGACATATGTTTATATGGTTGTATCTTTAGAAATACCTAATCCCCCACTTCAAATTCCCTCTCACTGTAATGTTGATTTGCTTGTTGTTTCATCCTATTTTTTTCCATAACTAAGTTGTCCTTCAATAGTTTGAGAACCTCTTGTTGGTTCCCTATGTGGTCCTCCACTACTTAAACCTGCGTAGTCCCTTTCAAGGGTGATGTAATGGATGGAGGATGATATCCATAAAGTTCCAGAAATGGGGACATTTTATGAAGTATGGAAGGATGTGTTGTACCATCATTTCGCAAAGTAAAACCATTTGACACATTGTGTATGTTTATCATATGCAAAGCAACAAAGATATATTTCTAGACATTTATTCACAAACTTAGTTTTCCCATCGGATTGAGGATGGTAAGATGAGTTGTGAGCTAATTGAGTACCCAAACAAAAAAATAATGCAGTACAAAAATTTCCAGTGAAAATTGGATCTCTGTCACTTACAATAGTCTTGGGGAATCCATGTAGCTTTTGAACTATTTCAATGAATGTTGTGGCTAATGTACTTTCTTTAAAAAGATGAGAAAGAGAGAAAAAATCGGCATACTTTTTCAGTCGACCCACTACTACCATGATGACATTATTTCCTTCATATTTGGGTAAACCTATAAGTGTTGGGGAATAGGGTGGAACCTGTTATGAAACAGATAGAAAATTATGCAGATAATCGAAGAGGAATAAAAATATTCAAAGGTAGAGGTGGTGTCTAAATATACCATTACAACACTTAATCAAAGTGCATTTTGATCAGAACATCACAATGCATATTGGACCTTGATATCTCTATATGATATTACTTTGATCACTTGATCACTTGATGATAATGATGCATGGGGTTTTTTGTTTATATCCTCAATATCTAACCAACTTCCAATAAAGCAGGAAGATATTTTCCACATATAACTGTCGATCTTTTTAGAGTTAATCCATCAAATCCGTGTTGTCTAGTCAGCTCTACAAGGATGCTCAACCCGACCAACTATCCATCCAAATTGTAGTTGATTTTTGGGTTGGTTGATCCACAAACTAACTATCTTTGACTATTGGTAGACAGTCCGACCAACAAGCATGTCAAAACTTGACTGACTGATGTAGAGTTCTATTCGATCGCTCGAATGACTGTATCCGGTTGTAGGTTGATCGCTCGACCAACTGAATCCAAAATAAGTGTGATGAACCATCAATTATTGATGTTCCAACACCCCCCCCCCCCATCAACACACATCTCTGGAGACTCGTGAGGTGAAATAAAATCATCATGACACCCCCCCATAATTTCAGCTTCATGAAGCCCAAGCATCATACGTAACTACATAAATATTTCTTCAACTAAAGTTTTACTGAAGATATCAACAACCTAATCAATTGTTCTGCAATATTCAAGAGAGACAATGTTATCATGAACCAAATGTCTCAAATAGTGAGCATGGAGCTCAACATGCTTCATCTTACTGTGGGTAATAATATTTTCAACAACCTATATGGCACTTTGATTGTCATATTAGATTGTAGTCGAGGTATGAACATGAAATCCAAGTTCTCCCAGAAGTTGGTGGATCCAGAAAAATTCAGTACTTGCTTGAACGACACCAAAATATTCTTCTTATGTAGACGAAAAAGAGACTACCTTTTGTTTCTTGCACAACCACACCAACAGTACAGTGCTAAAGCAAAACACATAGCAAGAAGTGGACTTCCAATCATCACTGTCACCAACCCAATTGGAGTCATTGAAGTCGACCATTGAATTTGAACTTTGAAAATATTGATACGAAAATGAGTGGTACCCTTGAGATAGCGCACAATTCATTTGATTTCTTTCCATTGGATTTCTCTGGGGTTCTACATAAACCGATAAACCACACTAACAATGAAGGAAATGGAAGGTCTATTATGAGTAAGACTGTCGACCAAGTGTAGCATTGAATTGAAGTGTTTGACAAGACTGTCGACCAAGTGTAGACTGAATTGAAGTGTTTGACAAGACTGTCGACCAAGTGTAGCATTGAATTGAAGTGTTTGACAAGTTTTGGTGGGATTTACTCTAGATAGGAAAGGAGTAGAAAAGGGCTTACAATTAGCCATCTTAAAACGTGTCAAAATATCCATGACATATTTAGATTGAGAAATAAAAAAAAACCATCACATAGTGGTAATACTTGAAGACCCAAAAAATAATGCAGATACCAATATTAGTCATGTCAAAGG
Organism: Picea engelmannii; assembly: GCA_009831015.1. Taxonomy (NCBI): domain Eukaryota; kingdom Viridiplantae; phylum Streptophyta; class Pinopsida; order Pinales; family Pinaceae; genus Picea; species Picea engelmannii. Next base: position 267,383 of record ML781713.1, read on the forward strand.
AGTCGACAAGTTGTTTATTCAATCTAAGAATGAGATCGATATTATTTCTAGTAATGAGTAGGTCATATACATATACAACAACAATCAAAATGTCTCCATTGGTATGGAGTACATATAAGTTGTGATAAAATTCACAATGTTTGAAACCAAGTTGAAGAAATAAAATTTCGATCTTAGCATACCAAGCTCGAGGAGCCTGCTTCAAACCATAAAGTGACTTATTGAGTCAACAAACCAAGTTAGAATCTGTCACAAAAGTAGGTTGTTGTTCCATGAAAATTTCTTCATATATGTCTCCATGAAGAAAAGTACTCTTCACATCCATCTAATGGATTTTCCATCCAAAATGAACAACAAGGGAAAGAATCAATCAAACAGATTTAATTTTTGCAATAGGGGAAAAGGTCTCAGTGTAGTCGATACCTTCTTGTTGATAAAATCCCTTCTCAACCATGCATGCTTTATGTCGCTCAACAATACCTTTGAAGGTAAGTTTGGTCCTGTAAACCCATTGAAACTTCACAATTTTTTTTCCTTACAATCGAAAAACTAAGTCCCAAGTGTGATTCTTCAATAAATAATCAATTTATATTTGCATAGCCTGCTCCCATTTAGGTCATCCTTGAGCATATGAGTAGGAAATAGGATCAGAAGTTTCAAGTACACGAGTCAACAAGGAAACACTGGCATGTTTCTTTTGACTTCGAGTTTTTGATCTGAAGGAAACATCACTAACATCAGCTCCAACAACTTCAATTGTCTTTGAAGCCCATATGGGTAGACAAGAAACATGTGAACTGGTGTTAACTACAGTAAGTCAATCAAAATTCAGAACAATTTTAGTCCACGAAGAGGGAGGACCAGTGAAAATGAAGATCAATGGACCAGTCGACTTAAATTTTGATGGCCGAGTTGAAATAAGAAAACATTTCAATTGTTCAGTTAAATGACTAAAAAAAGGAGTAGGATAACTAGTGTCGGAGACAACATCAAAGGGATCATCCTTTTGCAATATAGAATAGGTATTCAAAAACTTGATGCCACAATACTTCTCATCAAACCATACATTTCATCTGATAATGATTTTCCATTTGACGAGATTAAATGGTTAATAGGATTTCGACTCTTCAAAGTATCCCATCGTGATGCAAGCATGACTCTTTGCATCCAACTTATTTTTGCAATCATCATAAATATGAGCCCATGAAATACATCCAAACACATGGAGGTGGAAAATTGAAGACTTCTTTCCACACCATTGTTCGACTTGAGTGATGGGAGGAAAAACTTGAGTCAATATTCAATTGAGTATATAGTTTGCACAATATACTGCTTCAGCCCAGAAGCGAGGAGAAAGATATTTGGTCTGCGAAAGAAATCTATCCATTTATACTAGCATCTGGTTCTTACGTTCTACAACTCCATTCTTCCGAGGTGCATGAGGAATCGACTACGACCAATAAATACCATATCGAACCATGTATACTTCAAAAGGTCAATTTACATAATCACCACCATTGTCTGATCTCAGGCACTTAATGGGTCATCCACATTGTGTTTTAGTAAAGGCTCTAAACTCCTTGAACTTTTCAAAGAAAAGATTTTTATTCTTTAGAAAACAGACCCATGTGAAACAAGAGAGATCATCAATGAAAGTAAAAATATACCTTGCACCTGCCAGGGAAGGTAGATTGATGAAGCATACATCATTGTGAACCATATCTAGTAGGCTCTGTGATCACCACACTTTTCCATAGTCAAATGGTGTCTCATGATGCTTTCCAAGTACACATCCTTTACAAACTCCTTCAAGGGGGAAAACTTTAGGTAAACCATCAACTCTTTTTTGAGTTTTTGTTGGTTTGGTGTTTTGACTATTTTTCCAATGGCCAAATCCTTTTTGCATGCGACAATTATACACTCTATGCTCTTATTTAGCCAGTTTTAAAGGGATTATCGAGCTTTATGCATCAATTTGCCATGGAATCACACGAGGTATGTATAATCATTGTTTTGTAATAGTTTTATGATTAATTCATCTTCAGTTGATTGATTATAATGATCTAATGTTTCTTGTTTGCTTGCAACATGTTGAAATTGTGACCCGATCTTCCATCTAGTCCCTCATCCAGTTCTTCGTCCAGACCTCCATCTGGCACTCCATCCGACACTCAGAGCACAAGGGACCTGGCGGTTAGCACATCGACAGGCTTTGATGGATGAATCAAGGACATGGGTTTTATGCCCACTCATTCCCTCCAGCTATGGAGCTCGACGCATATAGAATTGGGTAGTTGTTGTAGCCACTAAGTGGAGCGCACGAGGTTGTTAAGAAAAGATGCCTTATGTTAAAACGAATTTAATGAAATTACTATTTTTAGAGAGTGTCGACCCTTCCAGTGGTCAACCTCTCAAGCTTTGTAATAATCTATAAATATTGTTGTCTATGCCATCAAGAAAGACATGAATTTTATTTTATACACAAACATTATCTCCATTTTGTTGTATACTCTGTTTTTAATTATCAATGCCAATGTTGTGTTAACTCAGTGACTGTGTTTTCCTGTTGAAGTATTGCCACGACCTTCTAGGGGGGCCACCAGTGGTCTGGGTAGTTGTTTATATTAGTATATATATTTGCATATGTATAATTTCATTTCATATATCATTTCGAAGTTGCTTGTTTAAATTCCACTCACAGTGTATATCTTTTTAATTTCAGAATGCTTGTCTAATTCACATCCATGTATATCTTCTCTAATTTGAAGATCACTTTCTGAATTGTGTGTGTCACAGAGTATGTGTGGATTTACATGGTTACTTGTTGGTATTTAGACTCTTAACATTTTGTTTGCAGGTTGTAGTTCATTTGTGTAGAAGTTGTTTAATTATGTCGTCATGTCTTTTTCACCCTAGCTGTAAATCTCTGCAGAGTACTAATTTAGATAGTGTTTATTTATTAAGTTGTAATTTCAAATACTCTCTGTAGGTTTTCTTTATTTTGTAATTTTTCTTTTAGCATCAGCATGATAGGATAGAAGTGGATTTTGAGTTATGATTTTCAGTAGCATCTTAGCTGATTTTGAGTATGATATTCAATGGTAGCTTAGTTAACTTTAGGTTATGATTTTTAATGAAATCCCAGTTATGAATTTGAATTATGATTTCTAATTAGAATTAGTTATGAGTTTGTAGGTTTGCAGAGAGTATTTTCAATGTTACCTTAGTTATGATTTTGAATTAGGATTTCTGATTAAGTGCTAATTATGAGTTTCTAGATTTGTTGAAATTAGTGATTTTGAACAAAGTACTTTCCAGTATTAGTGTGATAGAGAAAATTATTGATGTTGAATATCTTATGCACAATGTTTAAAGATCATATAGATTCCAATAACATCTAATGTTTCTTTTATGATGGAAAAACTTTCTATAGACTACCTTATCCATACTTTGCATTTCTCTGCAGAAGTTAGCATTGAGTTAATTCCACTTGAATTGTGATTAGTAGTTATATGCCATCGTGGTGTCATTCTTCATCATAGACACAATCATCACATTTGAATGCCATCACATCACTCTTGCTTTCAATTAGGTAGATTAGTTTTTATTTTCTGCAAGATAGAAATAATTGTGAGTTTTTACTTTAAGAATAGAGCTCACTTGTACAGATAGTTTTGACAGATTATTTGCTTACGTGCTTGTTCATTTAGAGGTAGATTAAATAAATAGATTACTTTTTATTTTCCAGAGATAGATTGAATAGATAGATTAAATAGTCCAGAGATAGATTACTTGTTATTTTCTTATTTAGAGATAGATTAAATAGTTCATAGTTCTAGAATTGCTTAAAACTCATTAGTTAAAGGTTGCTTTGTATATTTAACATAGAGTATGTTGTTTGAATGGATTTTAAAAGTCATTTTCTAAAGTAGAATTGTAAATTGAAAAGAGTGTTGATCCCTAGGGTAAACCATGTCCTTAGCTAGTCAATCTTTCCATTAACTTTTATTTCCGCCTTGGCTCATACTGTGCCACAACTCTAAATTTACTTACCACGGGTTGAAAATTTAATTGAGGGAATTAGTACATATAGAATACCCATCATTTTTGGCGTCGTTTTCGGGGAGTTGTCTTAAGGTAGAAAACAGTTAGGAAGTAGATCATTTCTAAACATTAGCACTATTTTAGTGGCGGGGGGAGTTTAATACGAGAGGTAAGAACCTACACATATGTTATAGTAGGTTCCCCCAAACCCAATGGTAGTTTTTATTTTTGTACTGCTTTCATGAAAAAACCTAGGGACCCAAAGGGAAGATATATCAAAACCAAACCAAAACTTTCGATCAAGGTTCCTTATAACCTTTTTGGAGGAAGGAACACTCCACCCATAAACTTCGCAGAACGATACCAAAAATAGGGGTTAGCTCAACCCAAAGAGCTAAAGAAGTCTCTGAAGGGACCAAAACTGGGGAAACTATAGAGAAGGAAATTGAAAAACCAACGGTAGTGGGACAGGAGCCAAGACCACTCAAGCCCTCATCAGAACCAACCAACACAACCTTTTTCCTTTTCACCACCATCAGGGGACTCTAACTTTGTAGATATCATTGACCCTGAATAAGTGAATGCTCTTTTTGACAGTTCATCCAATATAATTGTATCCCAAGTTGAAACAACAACTTTGGCACCAATAGTTTCAACAGGCTTGAGTAAAGTCCTAGACATCCAAATAGTAGATAAATCTTCCCATCGAAGGGATACCCTTCCTAGAAAAGAACCTTGGGACACTTTGTTATCTTCAAGGATAAAACCATTCAAGTATTCTCTCTTTGGGAATCAAATCAATATGGACGATTAGGAGGATCACAACCATGTGAGACATGATGAGGGAGAAGAAGTTGGAAACCAAACAGAAACCACCTTTGGGTTTCCAATTTTGGATACCACACAAAATGTCAACATGAAGAACATTCCACTCTCTGTATTGCCCACCTTTTATGGTAAGAGAAGTGAAGACCCATATACCTTCCTATTTGAGTTTGACATCTTGTGTAGAAGCTACAACTACTTGCAAGATGCCCATAAATTAAAACTTTTTCCTGTCACTCTCAAGGATTCTGCACTAAGATGGTTCATGGGGTTAGGAGAGTCCAATATTAGGTCTTGGGAAGACACGAAAGTTATATTTATTAAGAAATACCAAGACTATTGCAAATACAAGGATTCTCATAATGATATTTTTTAAATTCAACAGTTAGAGGACGAGAGTCTCGAAGATTACATGGAACGGTTTGCTTATACCTCACTGAAATCGAAATACCATGACCTTCTAGATGATGCAGTCAAGACTCTTTTCCTTAAATGAATTTTGGAAAAATATCTAGAGACACTTAACCTGATGGAATCAGGTGACATATCCCATAAACCATTCACTGAAATATGTGAAACATGTAGAAATTACTCAAGGAGTAGGGCCAAAACTGGGAAGAGTGTTCGGGATCCTTATAGTAGAAACCTAAAAACTATTAGTTTAGGTGGTATCACAAGGGTAGAGATAGGAAACCTATTGGATAACTTCAAAACTGATATCATAAGTACAATAGGTTCCCAGTTGGACACCCTAAATATTAAGAAGAAACATGAGGAAGAGAATGCAACAATGTGAATATTTTTTCCAAGGTGCAGGAGGAAGCATTCCTCAAGGGAGTGCCCATTAGACAACATTTCAGTTTGTGGCTTTTATACTGAAGACCACCCAAATGAAAAATTCCCATCAATGTCTGGTTTATTATCCATTTACAGAAGTGGGGATCCTGTGGAATCTTATTATGCACCTAGGAGGCCATGGCAGCCTAGGAATCAGCCTACATACTAGGATCTACCACCTCAAGTTCCACCTTATTATAAAAAACCACAACAGTGGAACTCACCAAATTGGAAAAATTGGTGTACATAGTATGCTTCACACCACCCTCGGCTACAAGGATGGACATGAGGGAATACCCAAGGAAACACTAAGGCTCCACCTGTTCCTATTCTCACTCATCCTTACCCACAATTTCCACCAAACATCCAACAAATTTTGCCAATTTTTGTTCCCCCGCCATTACCTCCTATTCCACAACAACCCCAACAATACCAGAATACAATCTCCCCAAGACAAACATTATTACCATCACAATTGGTTCCCAATCCGAATAAAAAAACCAACTCAACCTCTTCACAATGTTGAGCTGCAAACCTTCCTGACATATGTTATCTCTCATGTTCCATTACATGAGATTCAACTAAGGTCGGGAAAAATTCTGGATAGAAAAAGGCCTTCAGTAGTCATTTGGGAAGAAGAAGAAGATGAAACTCTTGAACAACCCATGGATGACACTAAGTGGAAATATGTCATCATTCCTAAAGACTAGGAGCAAAATATTCCCCAAAGTGAATCTTCACAAATTACAAAATTACATCCTTATCCAGAAAGATTAGCAATTGAGAAACCAATGATTCGACTAGAATTTGACATTTTAAATGAATTAAATAATATATGTGTCCAAATTCCCCTGTTACAAGCCATAAAGGACATTCCAATTTACAAAAAGGTGGTTAAATAATTGTGTATCAAGAAACCAATTAGGAAACATAAAGACCCTCCAACAATACATTTAATAGGAGAATTGTTTGAATACATTTCATATTAGCCTAGGGTCACAAAGTATACAAACCCAGGGAACCTCGTAGTAACAATAACCATTAATAAGGTTCCCATCGAAAATAGTCTCATAGACCTAGCGGAAGCCATCAATGTTATGACTGTTACTACCTTGGAGGAATTACAGTTGAAACCCCTCCTTAGACCTACCCAACTATTTTGGAATCAGCATATAAGACAAAAGTTATACCTGAAGGAATCTTGGATGATATCATAGTTACATTTGTTGGACAACTGAGAGGGGGGGTGAATCAGTTGTTACCGTGCTTAAACAAGTATGTTTCTTTTAAAATATTTACAAGGCACTCAATGATGATCACAATAATGCAGGGAAATGAACAATGGCACATTCAGCATCAGTCACATATATGAGAAACACAGAGACAGATATTTCCCAGGGAAACCCATACAGGGTAAAAACCTCTTCTTCTTTATATGATAAGAATTATTTACATTCTTTACATTATCATACATTTGAGCACCAACTCATTGTGAGGCTACAACCTCTATTTTGCAAGCTGCAACTTGCTGAGAGCACCAACTCTCT
>ML781713.1:285023-298306 GCA_009831015.1 Picea engelmannii
TTTTCCTTCTAATTCTCTGTTGAGTTAGGTTAACTCCCAGGGTTAATCTTCTATTCTTCTGTTGAGTTATATTTTACTCCTTTATCCTTTTCCTTTCTTAAGTCAACTTAAAAATATAACTTTTAACTTCTTGACTTTCCCCCTTTAGTGTGAGACTATGACCTAGTGGGGGTGCCCAGGCCACTGAGTCTCCTCATCACCTCTCTAAGAGGTGGGGGACATTACAAGCTCCGAGATGGAGCTCAGATCAACGGTCCTCATTCTTGGTGATCTGAAGGTCCTGATCTTTTCGTGATCTCGCATCTCGTTGATCCTTAGATGGAGATTCTCGTCACTCCAAGTCGCGATAGGCGAAGCTCCGAGATGGAGCTCAAATCAACAGTCCTCATTCTTGGTGATCTAACGGTCCTGATATTTTCGTGATCTCACATCTCACTGATCCTGAAATGGATATTCTCGTCACTCCAAGTCACGATAGGCGAAGTTCCGAGATAAAGCTCAGATCAACAGTCCTCGTTCTTGGTGATCTGACTGTCCTTATCTTTTTGTGATCTCGCATCTCATTGATCCTTAGATGGAGATTCGCGTCACTCCAAGTCGCGATAGGTGAGACTCTGAAATGGAGTCTTTGTGGTGCTCTGATCTTTCGCCACATGTCCTCTTGATCAACGGTCCACGACTATCCTCGATGGACGGTCAGGATTCCTTCACAGCTTTGGAGAGTTGGATGACTCTTAGAATTATCTGCCTTGCAGCTTCACCATATCTAACGGCTATTGAGCCTTTGTAGATACCCCAGATCCTACAACCCAGATCTTCTCACGATTTTTCCACTTCGCAATTTCGCGGCTTCGCGATTTTGTCCACCTTCGCGATTTCACCACTTCGCCATGTAATGAAAGTGCAGGTCCTCCCTGATCCAACGATGGATGTACCCCATTCTTAGATCGAATGCCTGAGATCTATTCTTGTCTACTACGTGTTACTCCTCTCTGAATTCATATCTGATGGTCATCGGGGATTCTGAATAAGATCCAACGTTCATTGTTGTTGCTCCTCTTCCATTATCACTGTTCTTGCCATCGTTGTTCTTTCCATCAATGACAAGCTTACTCTCAACTATAAACCTTCCAACAACATTAGCATCATGGGAATATCCAGTAGACTTTCTTGTCATTCATTCAAAGGATCCTGCTAAAGTGCATCCCGTTATCTTGGGAAGACCTTGGTTGGCCACAAACAATGCATTTATTGGTTGTAGAGAAGGAGAAATGACTATCTCTAATGGACTTTCTATATAGAATCTTACCATATACCCACTATCTCAGCCTATTATGGAGAACCTATGGTGGCTTGAATGTCTATATGATAATGAGAATTGGGAAGAGATCATGTTTCCGAGTGATCATTCCTGGGAACTTCAGGAGCAAACAACGAAAACTATTCTAAATTAATTTATTTCTGCAATCACGTGTGTTGATTTTCCGCAATATTTTCCCCAATTTGAGTACATGTTTGGTGAATAATTTCAGGAAAAGTTGGACCCATCAAATTTGTCTTCAACATATTTTATTTTTGAGATAGATGAATCTTCCATATCTTATACCATGCCTTATGAGATTAGTCCATGGAAATTCCTACATATAATTTCCAAACTAGAAGCAAATCAACAAGAACTGTTAGTAAATGTCCTTAAAGACCAATCAGGGGCATTTGCCTAGGAATATACCGATATGAAGGGTATACACCCTAAAACATGCATTCATCACATATATACCCAGGCATAAGTAACACCTATTAGGCAACCCCATAAAAGGATGAATCTGGCATTAAAGGATATAGTAAAGGAATAAATACAGAAGCTATTGAATGTCGGTTTTATTTATCCAATCCCTGATAGTAAATGGGTATACCCATTTGTAGTGGTTCCAAATAAAGTAACCGTAAAATGGAGAATTTGTGTCGACTTCCGAGAACTTAATAAGGCCACTCTTAAGGATTATTTTCCTCTTCCCTTCACTGACCAAGTCTTGGATACCTTGTCAGGGAAGCGATACTTTTCCTTCCTTGATGGATATAGCAGATACAACCAAATTCTCATAGCACTCAAGGATCAGGAAAAGACTACTTTCACTTGTCCTTGGGGCACCTATGCCTATAGGGTCTTACAATTTTGTTTGTGTAATGCTCCTACCACATTTCAGCGAGAAGTATTAGGGATATTTGATGACCTCATTCATGATTGTGTGGAAGTCTATATGGACAATTTTACAATATATGCTAATACTTATTAGGAAGCCCTAGATAATATAAAGAAAGTACTTATCAGATGTCAAGAAATGAAACTATCCTTAAGTCATGAAAAGTATAAAATGTTGTTGATTGAAGGACTAGTCTTAGGGAATCATGTTTCATTTGAAGGGATTAAAGTGGATCCTGCTAAGATTGAGGTAATCGTAAAACTTCCACCTCCAAAGACTCAAAAAGAGGTAAGAAGCTTTCTTAAACATGCCGGATACTACCGACGATTTATTGAGAATTTTACAAAGATTGTTGCACCAACGTTTGGATTGCTTACAAAAGATGTTGATTTTCTTTGGGTTGGCCAGTGTCAAACTGCCTTTGAAACTCTAAAAGCTAAATTATCTATGGCACCAGTTCTTAGGGGACCCAATTGGGCCCTTCCATTTCACATATCCATTGATGCCTCTGATATTGCAATAGGAGGAGTATTAGGAAAAAAAGAAGACCAACAGTCCTATGCCATTTACTTTGTGAGTAAGAACTTGTCCCCTGTCGAATTAAACTATACAATTACCGAAAATGAATTCTTGGTAGTTGTCCACACCATTAATAAATTTCATCATTATATCACAGGATATGAGGTATTTGTACATACATAACACTCTTCCATTAGATTTCTCATGAATAAACCCATTACCAATGGTCGAGTAACTAGGTGGCTCTTGTTATTACAAGAGTTCAATATCATGTCCTTGACTGACCTGAAAAAGAGAACTTAGTAGTTGATTTTCTCTCACGCATTAATTGTGAGGGTGATAGTATGCATGTTGATGATAGTTTTCCAGATGAGAATATATTTTCCCTCTCCATAAATACCCCATGGTTTGCAAACATGGCAAATTATTTGGCTACTAGAAAGTTACCTGCTCATTTTTCACCTCATGAAAAGCGTCGAATTATAACACAAAGTGCTAACTACTCCTGGGTTGGCCATGGTCGTTTTTCGTACTAGACCAAGATTTATTATTTGTAGATGTGTCTAGGAAGGTGAGATACCAGAAATTCTACAAAGTTTTCATGATGGACTATGTGGTGGACATTTTTTCGACAAACGTACAACATATAAGGTTTTACATTCAGGTTACTATTGGCCTAACATTTTTAAGGATGTTGCCAAATATGTGAGAAGTTGCGATAACTGTTAGAGGATAGGAAGACCCACATCATATGATGAAATTCCCTTACGTGCCCAAGTTATGATAGAACCTTTTAAGAAATGGGCCCTTGATTTTGTGGGACCAATTTCATCCATGTATCGTAAGAAGAATTATATTATGGTTTGTACAGATTATGTCACCAAGTGGGTAGAGACAAAAGCCTTGTTTAGGGCTACCAAAAAATCTATTTTTGAATTCATTTATGAAGACATCTTGACCCTCTTTAGTGTTCCTCGTGAGATTGTTACAAACCAGAGCATGCAATTCACTTCTAAGTTGATGAAGGAATTAATGGAAAAATATGGGATCAAACATTGTAAGTCTTCTCCATATCACCCATAAGATAATGTCCAAGTAGATTCAACAAACAAAGTTTTGGAAACTATATTAACCAAAATTGTCCAATTACACCATAGAGATTGGGTTGATAGAGTTCCAGAGCATTTGTGGGCATATCGTACCACCTGGAGAAACACCACTGGGCATACCCCATATGAACTAGTTTATGGAAAACAAGTACTTCTACCAATTGAATTCCAAGTAAGGAATTTTTGTATTGTTGGACAATTGGGATTATACCTAGATGAGGCACAAAAACAACGAGCCCTACAATTGAACCAATTGGATGAGATTAGACAAGATGCTATCCAACAAACAATGTTAGTTCAAAGCCATAGGAGAAAGTGGCATGCCAAATTTATTAAGAAGAAACAATTTCAACCTGGTGCTTTGGATTTATTGTTTGATTCCCGATTCAAAACTTTTAAAAGAAAACTTATCACTCGATGGTTGGATCCTTATGAGGTAGTTACCATGTATGATAATGGGGTTTTTAAGATAAAAACAATTGATGATGGACAAGTCTCTTTCAAAGTGAATGGACATCGAATTAAACTTTACCATAGACCCATTTCCAAAGAATATTTTCTACAGGTCATGTCAACCAACAAGGCATTGGCCTTGGTGGATGGGGAAGTTTCTTCTCCCTCCCCCTGTTCTTGAAACTTTTTCTAAATTCTGATTGTACATATGTAAATAATTTAAAGTGTGTTTTTGTTGATAAACAATTTTAGAGATCTTTGCAGGTATTTATTTCACCACAAGTGGACAACTTCAAGGATATAAAAAGGGAAGTATTTTACTTCGGAAGAATATGTTGCTATATTTTAACTCTATTTTCTACTTAATCATCAATTGGATAATGACTTGTTGTTATGGTTAGAAATTGCTTGCTGTAAATTAACCATTTTTTTTTCAAGATTTCTATCTTCCTTTCTCTCAAGGCATCTTTAATGGAAGTTGATCATAACCTCCACCACTAGAGGATATAAGGAAGTGACACCTTGTCTTATCAAACCTAGAGGTTAATCATACACAACTTCCCCAAGAACCCTGAGTGGGTGAGTAAAGTATCTTTATGAAAGAGTAGAAAGAAGGTATGATTGGCAGTTATCCATAGAAACATTAATATAACTTTAAAAAGGAAGAAAGTGATTAGGGCTTGAAGATACCTTTATGTTATTTTCCAATGGTACCATCCACTACACACTAAAAATGCTTGATTATAACATATCTTTAGATAGGCTGCATCCACTTAAGTATCCCTTACATTAGGATAATCTATAAGGAATACATAAATAAGAGTCATCCTCTAACTTAAATACCATCCTAGTCCTAAATAAAAAAATTCAGAGCTACCTCCCCATCTTCTTGCAAAAAACAATCTTTATACAAAAATCTTAAAAGATGGTGAACCAGTCTCTGTTGTAAAAGGGTATAAGAGGCTAACCCGTCGGGATACTGAACAGGTCTGCTGGAAGCGGGTACCGGCCTATGGTATGACTAGGTAAACCCATCGGAGTACTGAACAGGCTTGTTGTCAATGGGGCATTCTACCTAGCGAGGGTGATGATCTGACAAACAATAAATAAAATTCCTAAATCTTAAAACGTGTCCTGATGTGCAACATTACTTCTAGGCAAAGATGAAAAGAAGTATGCATGGTTAAGAAAAGGTAAATGAACTCCATCACTCTTCCATTGGGAACTAACTTTAAGACAATCCTAAGAGTCTCTTGCCTACCTCTTCTTAACTATATGTAGGATGTTTTGTCCTACAGGTGGCACCATATTTTAATCGTCTTGTCAGAGTGATGTGTGAAATTTATCTCTACACTTGGAAAACTGTAAATCTTAGGCTATTGGGAGAATTGGTTGGTTCCCTATATCTTTGATTGTGAGATATCACAATACTCAGGAGTGGGGGATATGTTTCCTGAGCTGACAAATGATAAACACTGCCATATATATTACAATCCATGAGAAGAGGAAGTAGAATCTCTGTCAAAATTATGTCATATTGTTTTTACAATATCTTGGGCTATTATATCAGCAGTTTTTTGTATTGGTATGCTAAATTCTATAATGTTGACATCATTGTATGTGTTATAAGCCTATTGTAAATTTTTATGTTTATATAATGGAAGACTGCTTATACTTAATTGGTTCCTTGTGACAATTACAGATCAATAACAAACTGCTAAATGCTCACTATCATCTGTATTACAAGCCTATGAAAAGAGGAAGAGGTTGTTATATATTGTTACAGATCGATGACAAGGCAATCAACAATGGATAATCCTATTCATACTCATCCTATCTATGCTCCATGATCATGTTCACCATGCCTTCCATAAATTGTCCAAGCTAAGTGCTATGGGTGAACATCCATTTATGATGGGATAATTTCCACTTACACAGGAAGACCGGATGAACTACTATCTGGTCGACCGGATGGAGTGCCATATGGAGGAACGAATGGAGTGCCATCTGGAGGACCGGATGAAGTGCGATATGGAGGATCGAGTGAGGTATTTATATATTGTAAATGATCACAATCACATGCAGGTATGATCACTTGAATTAATTACACCCATTGCAATGGTAAGTTAGATGAATTGAATGGTTTATTTCTCAAATTCCATGTTGGTAATCGAATTAAACTTTTAAATATATTTTATGATCAAATGTCCAAGCCGAAGACTTGGACATTGATCTAATTCTTACATTATTTTGTTTTCATCCAAAGTACACACCATTCAAATTCAAACTTAGTGCAATTATGGTCACACATGGCGATCATGTATGATGAATTCTCCCACAATTCAATCGTGTCCATCACAATTCCATTAAGAAATGGGTACTCTGCGCCGATTTCTCAATTCTCTCATCCTTTGTTTTTTGTGTTGCGCTCTCCCTCTACCCGATTTTGGCCTCTTGCTCATCTCTTTCTCTATAACCATGTCCAAGCAATATGAACCATCCTCCTACACCGAGCTACTGGCCATTCCAGAATTCACAACGTGTAGAGAAATCTTCCTCCGCACTGGGTGGGGACCATTCCTAGCCAGTCTGTAGGGCCACGACAATGGTTTCTCTCTCCAATTTGCTCTTAGGTTTGATGGGAGACCAGATCGCGTAGGGTCTCTAGTCTTCTTTCTCTCTGAGGAATCCATTGCCTCAGCCATGAAATTTCCATGGGTTTGGGATCGTTGCTTCAAACACCATCAATTTCCACATCCAAGCTATAATAGAGTGTTCAATCTTGAATTCCAAAATGTCTCTTGAGACAAAAGGTTTTAAAAATAATGGATCAAAGATGAATTGATTAACCCCTTGATTGTAATTACCAGGCTCATCACTTGTGAAGGTAGGTAATCTGTTTTTAAAGCTTGTCATTTTCGTCTGTTAGCCCATTTTCAATTCAATAAACCCCTGAATTTTCCCTTCTATTTCCTAAAAATCCTTGAGAAAATGTCTTCCCAGGTCCGTAAAAATTTGGCCAACCCTCACAACAGTTTATTTCACCATGGCCTCAATAAATTGCTTGTTATATCATAATTGAAAAAACAAAGTAAGACATGGGACGATTTCCTCTACCAATTCTTGAATCCCCATCTCACAGTTAATACAAGCAAGAGATCGGTCAATTTAGGGGATGTCACCCCACCTAAGCCTCCTTCTCCAAAAACTCCAAACCCTCCAGTTCAAACTATCTCTCTGTCTGATAAAAAGGCCAAGAAAATTATTCATTCCCCTGCAGCCTCATCTGGTAAGAAAATTAAAAATCATGTTGATAATTCCTAATTGCCTTCAACACCTATCGATTCTAAACCTAAGAAGTTCCAAGATGCATTCCATCAAGATTTTCCTTCGGTTCCTACAAGAGGAGAAGAGATAATCGATTCAAGGGGTAATCCTTTCGAAGAAGCACCCGAAGTATGAGTGGAAAGCCCAATATAAAACCTCCAAGTACTTCGGATCCTATTCAATTGTCTTATGATCATGAGATCCCCCATAAAAGACTTAGATAAGTTTATGCAGAGGAGTCTAAGCCCGATAAAGATGTCAAGTGTGAACCTATTACACCAAGTCTCCCTCACAAAAAAATTGTTACTCCTTCCTCCCAGATGCCTACATTGTCTTCTAAAGTTGATATACCTTATACATATATCAAGGAGCCCAAGCCTTCCTCTCTTGAGCCATCTGATCAAACCCCAGCTATTGAAAAATTGCAACAATAAAATGCCTAGTTGCTTCAACAATTGGCAGAACGAGAAACTGTGGATAGGCATTTGCATCATGACAATGTTGTCCTGCAAGCAAAAGTGAACTCTCTTTAGTGATTGGTTGATTAGATGACCACCACCAATCATAGTCTCTGGATGCAATTGAAATATCGCAAAATTCCTAAGACAAAGGCCCCAGGGCATGAGGGAGAAGATTCTAAAGCCAATCCACCCCCTCCTCGCGAGTATAGTTATGTTGAGTGATCCATTTTTTTTGCAGAGGGACATGAAAATCCTTAGGCGTGGGAGAAATGTTGGTTTGGTGTTTTGACTATTTTTCCAATGGCCAAATCCTTTTTGCATGCGACAATTATACATTCTATGCTCTTATTTATCCATTTTTAAAGGTATTATCGAGATTTATGCATCAATTCTCCATGGAATCACACGAGGTATGTATAATCATCATTTTGTAATGGTTTTATGATTAATTCATCTTTAGTTGATTGATTATAATGATCTAAAGTTTCTTGTTTGCTTGCAACAAGTTGAAATTGTGATCTGGCCTTCCATCCAGTCCCTCGCCCAGTCCTTCGTCCAAACATCCATCCAACACTCGATCTGGGACTCAATCTGACACTCAAGCCGACACTCAGAGCGTAGAGGAGCCGGTGATTATCACATCATCGGGATTTGATGGATGAATCAGGGACATTGGTTTTATGCCCACTCATGCCCTCAAGCTATGGATCTCAACGCATCTAGAATTGGGTAGTTGCAGCGATCACTAAGTGGAGCGCACGAGGCTAGTAAGAAAAGATGCCTTGTGTTAAAACAAATTTATTGAAATTATTGTTTTTAGAGAGTATCGACCCTTCTAGTGGTTGACCTCTCAAGATCTATAATAATCTATAAATATTGTTGCCTATGCCATGAAGAAATACATGAATTTTATTTTATACACAAACATTATCTCCATTTTGTTGTATACTCTATTTTTAATGATCAATGTCAATGTTGCGTTAACTCAGTGACTGTGTTTTCCTGTTGAAGTATTTCCACCACCTTATGGGGGGGGGCACTAGTGGTCTGGGTAGTTGTTTATATCAGTATATATATTTTGAGTATGATCTTCAATGGTAGATTAGTTAACTTTAGGTTATGATTTTTAATGAAACCCCAGTTATGAATTTGAATTATGATTTCTAATTAGCATTAGTTATGAGTTTGTAGGTTTGCACAGATTATTTTCAATGTTATCTTAGTTATGAATTTGAATTAGGATTTATGATTAAGTGTTAATTATGAGTTTGTAGATTTGTCGAAATTAGTGATTTTGAACAGAGTACTTTCCAGTATTAGAGTGATAGAGAAAATGATTGATGTTGAATCTCTTATGCACAATGTTTAAATATCATATGGATTCCAAGAACATCTAATGTTACTTTTATGATGGAAAAACTTTCTATAGACTTCCTTAGCCATACTTTGCATTTCTCTGTAGAAGTTAGCATTGAGTTAATTCCACTTGAATTGTCATTAGTAGTTAGATGGCATCATGATGTCATTCATCACCGTAGACACAATCATCACAATTGAATGTCGTCACAACACTCTTTCTTTCAGTTAAGTAGATTAGTGTTTATTCTCTGCAAGATAGAAATAATTGTGAGTTTTTACTTTAAGAATATAACTGTTCACTTGTAAAGATAGTTTTGACAGATTATTTGCTTATTTGCTTACTTGCTTGTTCATTTAGAGCTAGAATAAATAAATAGATTAAATAGCTCATAAATAGATTACTTTTTATTTTCCAGATATAGATTGAATAGATAGATTAAATAGTTCAGAGATATATTACTTGTTATTTGCTTATTTAGAGATAGATTAAATAGTTCATAGTTCTAGAATTGCTTGAAACTCATTAGTTAAAGGTTGCTTTGTATATTTAACATAGAGTATGATGTTTGAATAGATTTTAAAATTCATTTTCTAAAGTAGAATTGTAAATTGAAAAGAGTGTTGATCCCTGGGTAAACCATCTCCTTATCTAGTCAATCTTTCCATTAGATTTTCTTTCTGCCTTGGCTCATACTGTGCCACAACTCTAAGTTTACTTACCCCGGGTTGACAATTTAATTGAGGGAATTAGTACATATAGAATACCCATCATTTTCCATCGACTGCACACTTTGAAAATTCAGGTGTTCATGTCCTTCATGCCAAGTTTGAATTCTTTCATTAGTGTGAGCAACAAGAGCGGTTAAATCGTTGTCGGTTCAAGTCATGTCATATATTTTATATCGACTATCCTTAAAGTCGAGAAACCCTCCAGCAACAATGAACTTCCCTTTCTTCAAATCATGAACATAGAACCAATATTGCCAAAATTCCACAATCTTACATGTCTATGTTAACTGTGACATAGACAATAGATTGGCATCGAGGTTTGGCACATGATTAACATTGAAAATTCTCCCATGTTGACAGGTAACATCACCCTGACCAAAAATATCCAAAAACAAATCATTGGAAACATAAATATTCCTCTCCTCGATGTCATTAAAGGATGTTAACAAGGATGCATCCTTATCCATGTGATGGTTACCCATTCATTATGAGAATAATGAGACATCATACATGTCTCCTTCAAGGTGTTTAACCTTATCTTCTAAATCATCTCTCTTCTTGTAGAAGAATTTATCTACATGTATAGTCTTTCCACACTACTAACATGCCTTCCTCTTTCGACTTCATTGGGGTTCATTTTTCTATCCCTTAGGTTTATGGTCATGGCATCCATGTCTCTATGTAGAGGTATCAAACCATATTTTTTCCTTGTGATCCAACTTTCTCTTTCCTTTGAGGAAGTGGTATTGATGTTTACCACTAAGCTTTCCTTATTCAAGCAGTCTATGTTGATCAGTAATCAAAAGGCCACAGAAATATTCGAAGGTGTAGTCCTTACCATCTTCCTTGCATGATTTCTAGTTAGTGCATAAAGTTGACACAAACACATCGAATGGTGTTCTCAAGTTCATCGGGACCATCTCAATGAGTTGTCCATATTTCTTCTGAAAATTCTTTCCATA
Organism: Picea engelmannii; assembly: GCA_009831015.1. Taxonomy (NCBI): domain Eukaryota; kingdom Viridiplantae; phylum Streptophyta; class Pinopsida; order Pinales; family Pinaceae; genus Picea; species Picea engelmannii. The sequence continues at coordinate 296,144 of ML781713.1, forward strand.
TTCACCCAATTTCAACTAGAGGTCCTTTACACGTACCAAATAATATTCTATTCTATCAAAAGAATGAGGATCAATAGATATCAACTCTTTCTCCAACTGCATGAATTGGCTCTCATCAACTATGTCGAACAACGAGTTCATCTTCTTTCATAATTGATGAGGGAAGTTGATTCCATTGAGGTGAAACTAAATCTCCCATGAGATATAGGTTGTGATGACCCCCACAGCCTCATCCTTCTTTCCATCAACAACAAAATTTGTATGATCGTCTGTTGGATCTAGAATCACAAGCTTCATATACTGCCACAAACCTTTACTCTTCAGTAGGGTTTCCATGTCTGGTGCCCATAATGCATAATTAGATCCGTTCAGAATAACAAGATCAATATTCAAAACCATCTTTGATATCTAGAAAAAAATGTTCAGTTTCAATAAGTTCCAATCGACAAACCATCGGACTAGAGTCAATCACACAACATAAATGACTCTGCAAGGTTTTCGAATAATAGTCGAGATTTCAAACCATCGGCTCTTAAAACATGTTTGGGAATAGGGTGGAACTTGTTACAAAACAGATAGACAATTCTTTAGATAGTCAATGATGAACAAAAATATTTGAAGATAGAGGTGGTGTCTAAAGACACTGTTACAACACTTAGGCAAAGAACATTGTGATCATAAAATCGTAGTTCATATTGGACCTTGATATCTCCATATGATATCACTTCGATCACTTGACCACTTAATGATAATGACCCAAGGGTTATGTTATTTATATCCTCAAGATCTAACCAACTTACATGAAATCAAGAATATCTTGTCCACATATAACCATCGGTTGTTAGAGTTGAATCCATCAAATATGTGTTGTCTAGTTAGCTCTACAAGGATGCTCGACCTGACTGACTATCCTTCCAACTTGTAGTCAATTTTTGGGTTGGTCGATCCACCACCCAACTTTCTTCGAACATTGGTTGAATGTCCAACTGAAAGGAATGTCGACTACTCAACTGATTGATGTAGAGTTATGTTTGATCACCCAACTGACTGTATCCAATTGTAGACCAAACACCCAACTAACTGAATCCAGGAGAAGTGTGATGAATCATCAATGCTTGATGTTCCAATAATAAAATTCATTGAAACTTATTCCCAAAGTTGACTTGGTATAGCTAATGGTTGCATGAGACCTGACATATTGATTGTCTCTCCATTATTTTATTGGAAGACCAAACATTCAGACACAAACTTTTGAACATTAGTTTTAATACCTTCCCAAAAAAATCGTTCTTGATCCTGTGGTACATTTTCAAGAATCCTGAATTTCCTCTTATAGGATAAGTGTGCAATTCTAGAAGGACCTTTTATTTGAGTTGGGAATTATTACATAAATATAGGTGATAATGATACCATATAAAATCATTCTTCGATACAAAATTATCTAATGAACTAGGTTTCTCTTGTAGTTGTTGGATGATCTTGTACATCTTTTTGGAATAGAAATAGCACATAGTGAACCCTTAGGTTTCTTCTTTTTTCCTTGAAAGGGCATCTGCCACAACATCATGTTTTCCTTTTTTGTAGATAATTTCAAAGACATAACCTAGAATCTTTGTAACCAATTTTTGTTTCTCTTTTTAAGACAATCATTTATCCAAGAAGTACTTCAAACTATCATGATTTGTTTTTACTTTGAAGAGACTTCCTATTAGGCAAGGGCACCATTTCTTAACTACAGTAGTATGGCCAACCTTTATTTTTCATAAATGGGTTTGAGTAAGTTTTTTCCTTTAATCTGGTTGCTTTCAAAGGAAAGGGGCCTTCTTTCTTGCATTAAAAATGAATCAATTCCATGGCCTAAGGCATCACACTCCAAAACAAATGTTTTTGTTAAGTCAGGTGTGGCCAGGACGGGAGTTGTACACATAGCCTCCTTAATTTTTTCAAAATATTTGGTTGCTACTTCATTCCAATAAAATGATTACTTCTTTAATAATGTTGTTAGAGGTGTTTTTATTTTACCATAGTTCTTGACAAACTTGTGGTGATATCATATCAATCCTAAGAATCCTCTAATTTTCTTCAAGGTTTTTGGAACTGGGCATAACCTCATAGATTTAATTTTGTTAGGGTCCACTTTTACACCTTCATGAGACACAATAT
>ML781713.1:304488-328330 GCA_009831015.1 Picea engelmannii
AAGGTATGCCATTTTTGCTATAAATACTTTTCTGAGAGATTCCAAGTAGTGACACCTGGAAAAATTGCATAAAACACATTGAATAAAATTGTGTATCAGTTTCAGATATTTATTCATTACAGGTACAAAGTTATGATTATTTCAAGTTAGGGTTGTTGACTAATCCAAAACTAGTCATGGTTGAGCAGTTGATGAGTTGGCACATACATGAGGTTTATAGTTGATGATTTTGGTACATATTTATGAGTAATTGTTTATGAGTAGTTGACACATGATTGGTATATACTTGGTACATGGTTGGATGCACTTGTTTATGGTACAGGTTGATTACAGGTTGTTTAGCACAGGTTGGTGCATGGTTGATGCACTTGTTTATGGTACAGATTGATATATGTTGAGGATTGTTGCCTCATCTCAGTTGATGCTGAGGATGTAATATGAATCTTTCATTATAGAGATGGTTCTCTTGTAGAGTTGTGCTCTATTCAGTTGTTGCTGAAAAACCCCAAGGATTGTAGTCCGTAATAAAAAGAAAATTGTACATACATCTTGTGTTCTTCATGTTCCTTGTGGTGATGACTTGTTGATGATATATTTCTGATATATGTTCACATATAACTGTTTATAAATGACAGAAATGAGTAATGAGTAAAATTTTGAATGCTAACTAATGAGTTTTGTGAAAGAGAGAAGTTTTGGGAAAAAGAGCCCCGCACTCATTCACCCCACCTCTAAGTGTGGTAGGTGTGTCCAACACTTCCAAATATTTGTTGTAGATTAGTATGTCATCAAAAAATACTAACACAAATTTTCTAAGGAAGGGATTGAAAATAGAATTAATCAAGCTTTTAAATGTTGAAGGTGCATTAGTAAGTCCAAATGGCATAGCCAAAAACTCATAATGACCTTCATGTGTTATAAAACTTGTTTTGGGAATGTCTTCCTCCCTCATTATGATTTGATGATATCTTGAATGAATATATAACTTAGTAAATAAAATTTCTCCATGCAATTCATCTTATATTTCATCAATGAAAGGAATAGGAAAATTATATTTGATGGCCATTTTATTTAGTTGTCTATAATCTGGACACATACACCATGAACCATCCTTTTTGTAACCATCACCATTAGTGAAGAGAAGGAACTTTGTCTAGGTTGAATGATGTCGACCTCTAACATTTCTTGGATCATACGATCAATCTCACTCTTTTGTTCATATGGATGCATGTAATTCCTAACATTAGGTGGTATACTTCATGGTTGCAAATGAATAACATGGTCATGGTCTCAAGAAGGTGGAATACCCTTAGGAATTTCACCAAATACCTTGGAATGATTGTTGATAATTGTTTGGAGATCTAATGGAGTAGATTATATATATGTTTGACATCAAGTGAACACAATTGTGCAATTACACCATCCTGTTCCTTTTTGAGTAATTGTGTCATGCTATTAAAGCTTATCACCTTAGAGGGTTTCCCTTGGATACTTGTAAGCTCAATTTCATTTCCATTTGAGGAAAATATCATGAAAATATATTGAAAATTAAGGGTCGCTTTTCCCAATGATAGTAACCATTAGAACCATAATACAACATCAAAACCACCCATTTGCATGACAATCATGGGACTATCCAAACAATACTCCCCCATATTGAGCTTAATACTATGGCACTTCCCGGAACAATTTATGGTACCTCCATATGCAATCATTACTTGAAACTTTGGTGTTGGAAATACAAAGAAATTGAAATATTTTGCTAATTTTTAATTGATGAAGTTACGGGTACTACCTATTGATGGGTCCAAATTTCTTGTCAAGCATGTAAGGGAAGATGTCTATGGCAAGCCTCAATTGGGATCAATCTCATTTGGGATGGAAATTTTTATCAGAATGTGGGCCTGATTGCAACTAATGAATTTGTTAGTTACAAAGATGAATATAGATTTTCCTCCAAAGAATTAATTTTATAATTTAATTAAAATACTTATAGAATAAATAAAACTATCCTAGTCTAATCCTACTCTATTATATCTTATCATGATCAGGAGAATGTCTAAAGAGTTAGATACAACATGAGATAATAGTATTGATATTAGAATTAGTTCATAAAAAACAATAATAGATTAGAACAATAAATCCATAGATTGTCTAAAAAAAAGTTGTGAAGTAAACATACAACATTAACCATGTATCTACTAGAATCAAAAAAGCATAAGCATCTCAAGTACTATACACATCAATAGGTCACATGACAAGCATTCAAGAAACGTATAAGCTAAAAACATATACAGAGCAGTCACATACATATTTTCCAACAATCATGACTTCAAAACTACCTTCTACTCTTTATTGAACTAGAGATAATAGTGTCATCCAATGTACACAACAGGCAAAAATTTTCATTTCTTCGATAGAGCTCTCTTTTATAAAACAAGAGATTATCTTTACATTATGTAAATTTCATTATTTTAGATGACAATTACACCTTATCATTTCATATTCTCATATTATGTCTACAATTCGAATTCTATGGAGAAATATACATTATACAAAGGTCATGAGGGTTTCTTGGATGCCATGTTATCTATGTAGGATTTCCACAATTTTAGTTGTTCATGACATCTTCTACTCTATTTAGCTACATATTTTCCACATGTATCTCGCCATCACATATCCTAGAAGCTACTTCTCTTTTCATATCCTTTTGAATTATTTTTACATAATCCTTTCCAGAAGTAATCAGTTTGATTGATTTTATCAAGTACTCATTCAAGATGTCTTTATTGACTTCCTTGATTTGATCAATTTCTTTCTTGTTGAGGTATTGGTTTTCTTCTACCTCCTTGTTTCTTAATTCACTTGGGGTTGTTTCATCTAAATCTTCCAGGACCTCCATCCCAAATTCTTCTATTAGATCATCCAAATAATTCCAAAGTTTTTTGCAAGCCTTAATATCAAGTTCCTTGGTTTCTTCAGAATCTTCAAATATGGTCTTCCAGGAGTCAAATAAAACTTGGTATTTTAACTATTGCTTCACATTGTATCTAGGAAAGGTGGCAGGTGTCTCAAGATACAGACCTTGCCAACCCACAATATTGTCAAAAGCATCTTGATCCCTTTTGTATTTTTGTTTCAACTCATCTATCTGGTCTGATAACTTGATCAAATCATCTTGGTGTCTCTGGATGTTATTTAGTGTGCAGAAGAATTCCCTTTGGATTTTTCTCGAGTATTTGTTTGCATTGCTAGGTTCATCTTTCACATTTTATAAGATAATAATTTATTTGTTTATTTCCTTCATGATGGCTTCCATTTCTTGTTTCTCTTTTTCCAACTCTAAAATTGTGTGTCCCTGCTGCTCCGAGAGTCTAGTTTGTTCCTAGTGTTCTGCCTCCAAACCTGTTATTTATTGTGCATGCAATTCTTTCAAGTTTTATATTTCTTGTAAGTGTGATCCTTTCATATCTTCCAGTTCTTGTTTATGCAATTGTTCAACTATAGTGGTTTGTTTCTTAAACTCACGCTCCAAATTATCCCTCTAGTATTTCAGTTGTTCTTCCAATTCTACCACCTTTTCCTTGTAAAGGTCCAATGTAGCACTTAATTCACATATAGAGACTGAGTTGGCCCCTGCAAATTCACTCATAACTGAGGCACTATCCTGGGAATTAACTTGAGGATCTAGTCCTAATTTCCATGAAATTTCCTTGTCATATGATACTTTATTGGGGGCGCTTCACCTATTTTCCTTTTGTTAGATCTTTTCTCAATTACCCTTGTTGAATTGTTATAATAATATTCTTTTACAACCACCATAACATATTATAACTCTATCAATTGAGAAGAGTAGGAGAAGTTCCATGGTATTTATTACAGAGGGGTACCAGCATGGATTGGTGTGTTCATTATTGTAAGGCCTTTGACAGTACTAGGGATTTCTCCTCTATTTCTATCCTCATCCATTTTTCTCTTGTTTTGTCTTTCTACCTCCTCTAATTCTTCTTCATTTTTCTTTCTTCTCCTCTTCCTATTTCTTCCTCATTTCCTCCTATTCTTCTTCTTTTCTCCTCAGTTCTTCTTCAACAAGTTTTTTTCTTTTTTTCTTCCTCCTTCCTCTTCTCTGCTTCTGTAGTCCTTCTCTTTTTTATCTGAAAATGGATTAGAAATCATACACCACTGGATATTAACCTAGTGTCTCTAATATCACTTCATCCTCAAATAGTATTAAGTATGACACCACTTTCTTATTCCAAGATTCTTTTATTGACAATGCTTATAGCATGGAAGTGTCTTATCTTACTTAACTAAACAATTTAGCATAACTTGCATAATCATTCATACATGAACATATACATAATCACATGAAAGCAATAATTGTGTTTCACAATGACCTTCTTGCATGTTACTCAAACTCAATTACAAATTTCAAATTCAACACCGTCTCGGAAAACCGAATCCAATGACTATAAACACTATATACTTCTTTACAAAATTCCCAAAGGCTCTCTTACAACTCACAAATCCCAAATTTGCAGAATTTTGGCTTACAAATGAGAGATAAGATTGTCACCATCGACTCTGTCTTGAAAAAACAATTATGATGACTATGAATACCCTATAACTCTCAAAAGACTACAAACTTGAATTCAAAAGGAAAATGAGAAAATCTTTAGCACATAAAAATTACAAAAGAAGTTTACCTCAAACTCCCTCCTCAACTCTAAAATTCGAGCTCCAAAAATCACATGCAATCCTATGAAATTCCATGCCTTTACATTGAGAATTGATCCCTTTTTATAGCCCCAAAAGGGAATCTTTTGGTTATAACCACCATTAATTACATAACAAAATAATTTATTCCAATTTGTTATCACAACTAGAATCTTTGGCAATTTGGTTAAGTGGTTGGAATGGGTGGAGGAGGTCGTGGGTTCCAACCCCCACAATCCTCTCCTTTATTTACACCCTTGTTTTATTGTTATATGCTACATATAGCATATAGTTATGGTATATTATTTATAACCATATATTAATAACAATGGCATATTTTGTAATATACCCAAGGACGAGCCCTGTTGTAATCATGTTTATGAATTGTAATCATGTTTATGAATTGTAAATCATGTTTTGTAGGTTGGTGAGCTGAGTATTGATAAGCTGGTGAGATTATGTGTTTATTAGGCCGGAGAGCCTAAGTGTTAAAGTCCAGGATCATGTTTTTGTATATGTCATTATGCAGAACATTAATAAAGATTAAACATCGTTGCGTGCAAACTGACCACGAAGAAAGAGTGATGAGGGACTAAGCTTCCACAGAGTGGGTAAGGGAAAATGGGGCTGAAAGGTTGGAAAGAGGGGCTAAGCTTAGGGGCTTAACTCCTTAAGATAATAATTTATTATTATTCCAAAGTGGTTTGAAAGGTATACTTTTATCCTAAGTTCCTAGAAAATGGAACGCATACTTGATGGAGTGTATGTAGCTTTATGGGCGACATGTGTCGGCCCAGGCACATGCAATTTAACCCAAGAATTGAGCCATGATGGGGGCTCGTCCTCCATTCTTGTGTCCATTGTCTAAACCGTGCTACCTCTGTGTCTGATCTCTGCATGCATACCTCATGCATTTCTGAAACCCAAAACCGTGAGGCCAACCTGTGATGTTTTTCCTGAGAAGACGACGCATCCTCTGTATGAACCGTTGGAGTCTGTGTTCGACTTCTGCATTGATTCCTTATCTTGCACCCTGAAATCCAGTGGCAAACCCATGGGTTGAGTCGTGTCTCTTGTGTGTCATGTGAACCCATCTTAGCCACATTGCAGAGCTGAGTCTGTACCCGAACCGTTCTTGGGTTGCAGCCTTCTATTTTCCTGAGTGGTGTTGACCAGTTACCGTTTTTGTCACCCGTACCTTGCTGGAACTGATTTGAAATTGGCTGAAGAACCAGGTTTTCAGGCTCGTGGTTGAAGAGGCAGGCTTTCAAGCCTATGAGCATCTCTCTCTAGGTGAGAGAGTCTATTGGGAAGTGGGTTTCTCCCAGAGAGAGTTTAGCACCAGCTACGGAGTTCTAATAATTCTTGATCTGGCCTATTGTTGAGACCCAGAGAGGGGGGTGAAGCACCAATGGACTGTGCTTGTGAATATGTATACTCTCGGGTGGAACAGGCATGTGGGGAATGAGATTCTGTGAGTAGTGGATGTAAGAGGGCTCCTGGAGAGAATTTGTCTTGTTGCTCTGTGAAGTTTTCCTGTAACCTCATCCTAGTCTAGGATTCCCTTGCCTTGGGTGGAGGTTAGTCCTAGCTCAGGGGTGACCCACTGCTGAGCGTGATGAGTAGTGTGGTCTAAGGATGGGAGGTTCGTGGAAGGTCTGCACATAGTTGGTAGAGTTACTACAGTTTCAAAGATAAGTATCATTATGTGTTTAATTTCAATTAAATTGCATATTTGTGATGCTTGTAATATTATCATGTATTATATTGCAATGCATATTTATTGTTAATTCTATTTAAGTCTATATGATGGAAATAAATATATGTTAAATGTGTTAATTTGATTTAATATGCATGTTATATATATATATATATGGAAATGTTCCGCGTAGTAGTGTTTCCCGATAGTAGAGTGATGGTCGGGGACGTTACAATATGGTATCAGAGCCCATGGTTTCAACGCTGAGCCTGGATGGGCTAGACAAGTAGTCTTTGGACCCAAGGTTTCAAGTGGAAATTGTGTTCAGATGGGCCAAATTGCGAACCTTAGAATGTTTCTGATTGCCAAGGGGTTACCTGGTCGTGTTACGAAGCTCGAGAGGAGTAGCAGTAGAATAACACCGCAGTCGGCGTGGTATTTGACCACGGAGAGAGAGAGCTCAACACTTTGGGTGTTGGAACCATAGGATCTATTTGGGAAAAAGGAAAGTCCTTTACGACTTCAGATCCAAAAAAGGTGCAGGAGGGTTATCTTGGAAGCCTTTCGGAGTTCAGCAATCGAGAGAAGTGGAATGCGTTGAGGCATAAACTTACGAAGGAGAACTACACTGTAGATCATAGGAAAAGAGCCTAGCCATTAGATCTGTGTCCAAGAAGGCAAAGGAAAGTCAATTCGGAGGATTTCAAGTGTGGAGTGTGACAAACTCCCGAAGTCCCAAAGGCTGAAGTAGATCGCAATTGTCCGTTGCAAAGGACACGCATCAAGAGATCGTGTACTTCGGGTGGAAGTACTTCGTGAGGAGGAAATTCTTGTGAGTTTGAAACTCCCAAAGGTCGAAGTGTCAAAGTCACTCATAGTCATTGATCATGAAGGAGGACATGCGTTGGTAGATCGTGAACTCCAAGAGAAAGTGTTCTAGGACAAAGCGAGCGTAGAGGAGTTGAAACTTCTAAAGTCTGAAGCTTCGAAGTGAAAGGGTAGACATGGTGGTGGCGTGGACCTTTCTAGGCATACCACATGCCATCACCTTAGTTGGTGTCAGTTGTACTATGTGGGCCTAGAGGATAGAGAAGTCGGAAGTTTGTAATTCAGGAAATTGAAAAGGAAGCAAGCAAGAAAGCTTTTGAAAACCGAAGTCCCAAAGTCTCAGAACTCAGACACTTGAGGTTCCATAGTGAGTATCAGTCGTTGGATGTTGGGTAGGCGTGGCCTATTGATCCACTCTACTTCGCGAGTTTAGTAACTCGGAACTCCGAGAGATTGTTGTTTTGTGCTTTGAAAATTTTTGAGGCCGAAGGCCCGAGTAAGCGCTTATAGATCAAGTGCTTGGTCAAGATCCATGGTCGTGTGGGTTGGGGGACTGAGAGAAAGGGGCTAGTGCCCAAAAAAATTGCAGAGCAAAGCCCCGAAAGAAAATGGATTTTGAAAGTTTTTTACAATCAGATTTGTTTATGAATGTTGTGGGATTTGTTAAGGAATGGTGGCCTAACAAATTCCGGTTGTCTGGACATTGTGTTTGCAAAACTTTAACGAGTTCCAGAACCAAATAGATTTGACACTGAGTGCAAAGAAATGGAGGAGGCACAAAATGTTTACAGTTTAGAGAACGAAGCTAAAGGGATGGATGTTCATTTGGGAGTTGAAGGGTTGAACTCCAATGAGCATGGAGAAGAGATAGATAAGGAAGGGCATATGATGAAAATCATTGAAAGATTGCAGAAAGATTCCCAAACGCATCGAGAAAATAATGAAAATATCATGAAGGCTAAGGAACAACATGGGTAATTCAACTTAAAGTTGATGAAGAGTCTGGAGTGAATAGAAAAGAAGTTGGACAAGGAGAGAGACTCGAGAAAAACAGGGAGTCACCAGACTTCTGAGGGAAGAAGATCAAGGAGAGTTGGTAGACAACATCATCACTCCCAAGGTCACTCCAAGAGGAAGGCACATAGTAGTTCAAACCCATATCCTACCAGAAAGAATAGGAGATATGGATTGAATGAACTGAAGAGCGAAATGAACAAGATTAAGCCTCCTACATTTGATGGAGAACATAAGAAGGAGGAAGATGTCAAAACATGGTTTATTGGCATGAGGAAATATTTCCAACTGCAGAATTATTCCTCTCATGCATAAGTAAGAATTGTGATGTATCAACTAAAAGGAAAAGCATCCATGTGGTGGGATCAACTTGTGTAGGTGCAGCACATTAGATAGAAAGATATCACTTGGAAATAATTCAAGAGGTATTTCGAGAATAAATAGTTGAATAAGAGATATTATGACAGAAAGATGAAAGAGTTCTTTGAACTCAAGTTGGGCAGCATGACCATTGATGAATACAAGCGAAGATTTTTGGAATTTTGAAGTATGTTTCGTTCATCAAGGATGAGACTGTCAAGATTCATAGGTATCTAAGTGGATTTCCACCTTCCATTGGTGACAAGATTCAGTATGATGATCCTAAGACTATGGAAGAAACTATAAGAAGAGAGAAATGCTTATATGAGCAACAAAGAGAAAAGCCTTCCTTTCGGAAGGCTTGGGAAGACAAGAAGAAATTCCATATGGGTCAGAGGAAGAAGGGAACTAAGCCACCCTTTTTCAGAAACATTCCTCAAGGACGACCATCATTTAGAGAGCCAAGAATGGTTGAAGTAGGGGAACAAAGGCCAAGGCATGCGCCCATTCAGTGTTGGGGTTTTCAGGGGAACCACAAGTCCAGAGATTGTCCCTACAAAAATGGAAAAGTGAGATTTGTTCATAATGTTCAACAAGCTAAAAAAGTGGAGGACATGGGCAGTAGAATGTCAAGGATCTACGTAGCCCTGGACAACAAGCAAGCTGAATATCAGTCGCACATGATTGAAGTGGAAGGTATGATCAACAACCATGCCTTTACTATTTTAATTTATTCAGGGGATAGCCATAGTTATATAGATCCTAGAGTGTGGAGAGTTTGCAATTGTAGAGAAGCAAACATGAAAAGTCTTGGTTAGTGCAGCTGGATACGGGAACCAAGAGGAAAGTCACTGAGTTAGTTAAGTCTTGTCCAATGGACATGAATGGACTGATCAAAAAGGATGAATTGAACATTCTACCTTTAGGTTCTTATGACTGTCTAGTTGGGATGGACTGGTTGGACCAACACCATGCAATCCTGGACTATCGTAACAAGGAATTCATTTTCTTGGATGAGGAACGAAATTGGAAAATATTCCAAGGAATTCCCAGAGTTGTTGCTATTAGAGAAATCTCAGCAATGTAGCTAAAGAAGTGTTACAGGAAAGGTTGTCAAGTATTTGCAGCCCATGTGGAGGAAGCATCTAAGGATGAGGTCTCAAAGATTGGAGATCATGCAGTACTAAAGGATTTTGAAGATGTATTTTAGGAGGTATTCGGACTACCTTTGAAAAGAGATATTGACTTCTCTGTAAACTTGATGCTTGGAGCAGCTCCAGTGTCGAAAGCTCCTCACAGAATGAGTATGCTAGAGATGAAAGAGTTGCAATTGCAGCTTGAAGAGCTTCTTAAGAAGGGGTATATACGCCCAAGAATGTCACCTTGGGGTGCCCTGGTCCTGTTCGTGAAGAAGAAGGATAGGACGCTGAGATTGTGTATCGATTTCATACAATTGAACAAAGTAATTGTAAAGAACAATTATCCTCTGCCGAGGATTGATGACCTCTTCGATCAGTTGAAGGATGCGAAGATATTTTCGAAGATAGACCTCAGGTCGGGATATCACCAGGTAAGGATAAAGGATGAATACATCATCAAGACCGCCTTTAGAATAAGGTATGGTCATTATGAGTTCACAGTGGTGTCGTTTGGGCTGTCGAATGCACCGGTTGTTTTTATGTGCCTGATGAATGGTGTATTCAGGGACTATCTAGACAAGTTTGTCATAGTCTTCCTGGATGAAATTATGGTGTATTCCAAGTCGGAGGAAGAGCATGAACAACATCTAAGGATGGTAATGCAGGTGCTAAGAGAGCACTAGTTGTATGCCAAGTTGAGCAAGTGCTCATTTTATCAGGAGTAGATCCATTACTTGGGGCATATTATTTCGAAGGATGGGATAGTTGTAGATCCTGAGAAGATTGAGGTCATTAGAGAATGGTCAGCGCCAAATAACGTGATGGAATTCAGATCCTTTATGGGTCTAGTTGGTTATTACAAAAGGTTTATCACAAGGTTCTCGAGGATAGTTCACCCTATCACTTCCTTGCAAAGGAAGGAGAAGAAATTTCAGTGGACAAAGGAATGTGAGAAAAGCTTCCAGCAATTGAAGCAACTATTAACCAGTGCTTCAATCCTGAGGATTGCATATCTGAATGAAGATTCTATGGTGTTCACAGATGCATGCAAAGAAGGACTGGGAGGAGTCATCGGTCAGAATGGATTCGTAATATGTTATGAATCCAGGAAGTTGAAAGAGCACGAAAAGAACTACGCAACTCATGATTTAGAGTTGGCATCTATCATTCACGCTCTAAAGAAATGGAGGCATTACCTCATGGGAAAGGGGTTTGAGCTAAGGACAAACCATAATGGTCTAAAGTATTTGTTTGATCAGCCAACATTGAATGCTTGGCAGAGTAGGTGGTTGGAGTTTCTTTCTGAATATGACCTTGATATCAAGCATATCAAAGGAAAAGAGAACAAAGTGGTTGATGCAATCAGTAGGAGAGTGCATGAATTGCATGCTACAACCATTAGCATGTACCGAACTGATATTAAAAGCACAATTTTGGAGGTTGCAAATACATATTTGCAGTACAGGGATTTGGTAGCAAAGCTACAACAAGGTAAGATGCCACAGAAAGTGGAGAATTATAAATTGGAAACTGACGAAACACTTTTGTACAAGAACATAATTTATGTACCTAATGTCTAGGACTTGAAACTTATGGTTTTGAATGAAATGCATAATGTGTCTTGTGTTGGGCACCCTGGATATCAGAAAACTGTGGCAGCAGTCAAGAGCCATTAATTTTGGTCATGTATGAGGAAAGAGATTGTTGAATACATCGTCAGATGTATGGAGTGCCAGAAGGTTAAAGTTGAGCACAAGCACCAAGCAGGGTTGTTGCAGCCTTTACCCATTCCTGAGTGGAAGTGGGAGGTAGTGACAATGTATTTCATCATAGGATTGCCCAGAACAGGAAAGTAACATGACTCAATCATGGTGGTGGTGGGCAAGCTTATGAAAGATGCCCATTTCATTACGTTAAAAACTACTCACAAGGTAGAGGATTTTTCCAACATCTTTATGAAGGAAGTGGCATGATTGCACGGAATTCCCAAGACAATTGTGTCTGACAGAGACCCAAAATTTACCTCAAATTTCTGAAAAGGGTTATTCAAGGGGTTTGGAATGAATCTGAACTTTAGCACAACCTATCATCCTGATTCTGATGGGCAGACAGAGCGGGTGAATCGAGTGATATAAAACATACTAAGGATGTATGTGATGGACAAACCATCTAAATGGGAAGACTACCTACACTTGGTAGAATTCACCTACAATAATGGGTATCGAGCATTGTTGAAAATGACCCCATTTGAAGCACTTTATGGTAGAAAGTGCAATACTCCAATAAGTTGGGATAATCCAGTTGATAGGGCAGTAGTTGGGCCAGAGTTTCTCAAAGAAATGGAAGAACAGATGCTAAAAATTAAGAAGAATTTGAAAGCCACCCAAGACAGGCAGAAAAGTTATGCTAATAAAAACAGAACCCACAAAGAGTTTAAAGTGGGCGACCATGTTTTCCTGAAAGTGGAAGCCAATAGAAGTTCCCTGAAGCTAGGAAACTATGCCAATTTGGAAGCCAGATTTTGTGGGCCATTTGAAATCCTAGAAAGGATTGGGCCAGTTGAATATATTCTTCCATTACCTACATCCATGATTGTACATAATGTTTTTCATGTTTCATTGCTTAAGAAATATATACCTGATGCTAATCATGTAATTGATTGGAATTTGATTCAGGTGGAACAAGAAGGTGTCATGCAAGTGCATCATGTGCGCATATTGGAATGGAAAAGCAAACAACTCTGGAATCCAGCCATAGGGATTGTAAAGGTCCAGTGGACCTGGTACGGTCCTGAGGACACGACTTGGGAACATGAAGATGCTATGCGGGCAGAATATCCGCATATTTTTTAAGATTTTGAAAATAAGGGGAGAGGATTGTAATATCCCCAAGGACGAGCCCTGTTGTAATCATGCTTATGAATTGTAATCGTGTTTATGAATTGTAAATAATGTTTTGTAGGCTGGTGAGTCGAGTATTGATAAGTTGGTGGGCTTATGTGTTTATTAGGTCGGAGAGCCTAAGTGTTAAAGGCCATGAGCATGTTTTTGTATATGTAATTATGTAGAACATTAATAAAGATTAAACATCGTTGCGTGAAGACCGACCATGAAGAAAGAGTGATGGGGGACTAAGCTTCCACAGAGTGAGTAAGGGAAAAGGGGGTTGAAAGGTTGGAAAGAGGGGCTAAGCTTAGGGGCTTAAGTCCTTGAGATAATAATTTATTATTATTCCAAAGTGATTTGAAAGGTATACTTTTTTCCTAAGTTCCTGGAAAAGGGAACGCATACTTTATGGAGTGCATGCAGTTTCATTGGCGACATGTGTCGACCCAGGCACTTGCAATTTATCCCAAGAATTGAGTCGTGATGGGGGTTCATCCTCCATTCTTGCATCCGTTGTCTGAACCATGTTACCTCTGCGTTTGATCTCTACATGCATACCTCACGCAGCTTTGAAACCTGAAACCATGAGGCCAACCTGTGATGTTTTTCCTGAGAAGACGATGCATCGTCCATCTGAACCATTGGAGTCTGTGTTCGAATTCTATGTTGATTCCTTGTCTCGCACCCTGAAATCCAGTGGAAAACCCGTGGATTGATCTATGTCTCCTGTGTGTCCTGTGAACCTAGTTCATCCACATTGCATAGCCGAGTCTATACTCGAACCTTTTTTGGGTTGCAGCCTTCTATTTTCCTGAGTGGTGTTGACCAGTTATCGTTGTTGTCACCCGTACCTTGTTGGAACTGAGTCAAAAGTGGCTGAAGAACCAGTTTTTCAGGCCCGTGGTTGAAGARGCAGGTTGTCAAGCCTATGAGMAGCTCTCTCCAGGTGAGAGAGTATGTTGGGAAGTGGTTTTCTCCCAGAGAGAGTCCAGCACCAGCTACGGAGCTCTGAGAATTCCTGATCCAGCCTGTTTCCGAGACCCAGAGAGGGAGGTGAAGCACCGATGGATTGTGCTTRTGAAGGTGTATACTCCCGGGTGGAACARGCATGTGGGGAATGAGAGTTCGTGAGTAGTGGGCRTAAGAAGGCTCCTGGAGAGAATCCTTCTGGTTTCTTTGTGCRGTTTTCCTGTAACGTCAGCCTAGTCTAGGATTCGCTTGCCTTGGGTGGATCTTAGTCCCAGCTCGGGGGTGACCCAYTGTTGAGCGTGATGAGCAGCGTGGTCTAWGGTTGGGAGGTTTGTGGAAGGTATGCACGTAGTTGGTGGAGTTACTACAGTTTCAAAGATAAGTATCATTATGTGTTTAATTTTAATTAAATTGCATCTCTGTGATGCTTGTAATATTATCATGTATTCTGTTGCAATGCATATTTATTGTTAATTCTATTTAACTCTGTATGATGGCAATAACTCTATGTTAAATGTGTTAATTTGATTATATGTGTGTGTGTGTGTGTGTGTGCTAAGGCCCCCAAGTTATGGTTTAGATCATATAGCATGTAATAATACCAAGGGACAAGGGTCGAGGGCTTAGTTCGTTGACCCTTTGGCCACCCATTTGACTTTTAATACAAACTTGAATAAATAATATGCCAAATAGCTATCAAGTGGTAACGTGTGGTGTGTTGGTATGGAGGGATTTGTTAAAGAGTGGAGGTTTCGGAGGTCATGGGGTTGATTCCCATGGAATCCATAATATTTTACATAACCAAACCATTATTGTCCAATAATGGGTTTCCATGTCGCAGCCTCTCATTGGCTAGCATGTGCCACGTGTCATAATATCACTAGACCACATGTGCCACTTGTCAACCTTTAATTGGACCACTTGGATTGCACAGATGCTGAGTCACCTTCCACTTTTCAATACCTAGAGTTGTCACTTGTCAACCTCTGATCCTACCATGTATATCTCTAAGAGCCTACCACGTATCTCTTCAAGGTTGACTTTTGCCCAGTTTGACCTAAAATTTGATCAACCATATATTTTTCTTACGAGCTCTGTTTGAGGTGTTGTTTGCGTCGTTGGAAATATTGTGACGATCTCTACGCATTGATGTCATTTTAAAGAGAATTTGTGATGATCAAATTTTGAGCATTTATGATCCCTTATGGACCTCTGTGAGCATTCCATAAACTCCTGGACCTCTGTGAGCATTCTTGGATCCTCCTAAATCACTTTTCTTCTTCATCCCTTTTCTTTTGTTCTACCTTTGCAATTTTTTGGATTTCTTTCTCCTATTTTTTTTTTCTCGGCTTTAGCAATCCTTTTCTTTTCTTCTTCCTTTTTCTTCATTTCTTCTTCTACTTACCTTTGGGTTGCATCTTCCTTTTTAATTTTATTCTTCTAACTCTACTCTTTTCATTTTCTCAACTTCATTATTTTTTTTTTCTTCTAGCTCAACTCTTTTCTTGTCTTCTTAAACAACCTTTCGAGTTGTTTTTTCCTTTTTCTTGATTTTTTCTTCAACCTTCATAGATTTATTAAATATTTCTTCTTCTTTCCTTGCCTCAGCAACATTTCTTTCATCTTCTTTTTCCTTATCCCTAGACAAAATTATTACGAACTATTCCTTGGCTATCTTCCTTCTTCCTTCCTCTTGTTTGTTTAATCTCTCTTTTCCTGGTTCATCTGGTACCATGTTTTATACCTCCTCAAAGAATAGGGCCCCTTTGAAGAGTTCCTATGAAACATTTATTAAAAAATAAACATGCGAGAAAAATAAAATAGCCAAGACATAACAAAAACACATAAATCACACATGAGATTTATCCTGGAAAACCCAAACCAGCAAAAACCAGCCAATAGATCTATTGGTTCCTTGGATAAACCTGGCCAAGCCGACCAACCTCCTAGCCCCAACTAAGTGAGCCTTCACCACTCATATCTTGGCACATTACAGTGGATTATCACCAACCTTTTAAAAGATTTATTGCATGCAATCCATGGGCCATTAAACCATAGGATACCAAAACCATGTGCCTGAAAACACCAGTGCTGACCTAACAACTTTGACCCTTTTATTGATTCAAGTTTAACCTAACATTCACCCCTTTAAACTTGACTTGGGTTTTTCCATGACCAAATCTAGCCAAACTACCAAGTGAGTCACGTCTAGACCCTACCCCCCTCAAGTTTTATAACTAAGGTATCTGGGAATATGACACATACCCCCCTATCACTTAGTTCTACGTCTAGACTTTAACGAAAATTTACCAGGGGTACACGTGCCTAATCAAGTCTTACAGTTGTATGCCCATTTACATGCATTAAATATTTTCAACTCCATAATAATTTGTTTACTTTTGTTGTTATGTCGCCATCCTCTCACCTTCATAGATTCCATCCTTTGCTCCATCTTTTTGTTCTTCATCCACCATAATCTCTTCCATCACCTTGAATATAATTGACCCCATCAACAGTTAGTGTTTTACACATGTTGTCTCGTTTACAAGTGTTGGTCAACATCACATACTAGTTAATGCTAGCCACCAAGATCCATGACCTTATTACAATTATTGAACCTCCCGACCTCCTCTAGCAACCCATTCTATGAACATCTTGCAATCATGATGACCTTCGATCATCAAATCTTACATGATAGAGATTAATCCCATCCCAACCGGTGAGAAAGAACATAATTTTTTTTTGAAATGCAGATATTTCAATTGTTCCAGCTAACTCAATCCTTATATCCTCTTGAGCTCTAGACACACCTCTGCTTGAATATCTTGAATATCCTTTGACGATGTCAGACTCAACCATATTAACATGAAACCTCTTTGTTTCCATGGGTGGCCACGACAACCATACTACCATATAACTCAACATTACAACCTCTAGGTCCCAATGTAACCCCAACAACATGAACACAAACTAGATGTCGTGGCCTCTCTTCACTATGTCGGGTGTTAGGGTCGCGGAATGTGAATTTCACTGCAGACAAGCATAACCTGCCATCTCTGTGCACAGGAAAATGATTGAATCCCCCATTGGGGATCATGTTTGGGCACTCATACTTCATGTGCTTTGTTCCCCAACTACCAAGGGAAATCATTTTTCCTGGAATCGAACCATAAACCCATGCCTGCGTCCCCACCCTACACATCGTTTTTCAATGCTAACCTGCAGAACATGTCGTCGAGCACTATCTCTATACGATCAACCCATGACTTCTTGGCCATGTGACCTCTCTCAGCTCCTGGCTCAGTATTCTTCCTCTATAGATGATCTCTACGCTCTGAGTGCATGTTATCTTTAGCAAACCCCTGCAGTGGCCTTACAACAATGTCCACGACTTTTGTTTTATCGTTCCTTCTCCCCGGATCGACTACTCAACGTAAATCCGTTACCACCACGATTTCACCATGATTCACTTCTGCACCCTATGAGCAGATTGACCAGTGCCTTCATGAACTAGGTCACTCGGCCACACTTGTTCACATCAATCTCCATCCCGATCATGTCACATGTGCCCAAGCTGAAAATATCCAGAACCTAAAGAATTTCATAGTCATTCTTCAATCACTCTCATGAGAGAGTCTAGGTTAACCAAGCTTTGATACCATATTAAAAATAAGCATGCGAGAGAAATTAAATAACCAAGACAGAGCAACAACACATAAATCACACAGGAGATTTATCCTGGAAAACCCAAACTAGGAAAAACAAACCAATAGATCTATTGTTTCCTTGGCCAAACCCGACCAAGCCTGCCAACCTCCGCCCTAGCCAAGTGAGCCTTCACCACTCATATCCTGACACATTACAATGGAGTATCACCAACCTTTTAAAGGATTTACTACATGCAATCCATGGGCTCTAAAACCATGGGCTACCAAAACCATGTGGTTGAAACCACCATTGTTGACCTAACAACTTTGACTCTTTTACAGAGTCAAGTTTAACCTAACAATATTCACATCATGTGCAACAAGGTGTACCAACCCAACAAAATTAGCATGTTCTCTTACAATCCCTCTTGGATGATGTCCTCTAGGCTATCCTATGCTTACACATATTTCTTGCATGGTTGTAGCTTCCTTTTGGGCATGTGGAACATCCATCAATGTGAATCTTCCCACCTTTATTGGGAACCTGGGCCAAAGTCTCTTGGAGATTGTAGCCAAAAATGAAGTTATTGCCTCCCCCATAGTTTGATAAAATGAAGTTATTTCCTCCCCCACAGTTTGATAAGCAATATCCCTAGCCAATAGTTTCATAAGGCAATACTTAGGGAGCATATGTGGGGCTTATGCACACCCAAATGTCCTGACATATGTTTAATGTTCACCAATGTCTTTAAGGGATACAATGGATCCTTGAGATAACATATGAGGGTAGTGGTTGAATATGACAATAAACAATGGTACTAGAAAATATTCACATATGTCATACAGATACTTCTTGTAATTAATGTCCCACAACTCAAAACAATATATATGAATAAGTGGTAAACTAGGATTCCATTCCCATACCATAGCAGGAAAAATTATTGAAGAACAAACAACATCTACCAAATAGGAGGACATATAAAATATGGTTTCTTCAGTCCTAGAGCCTCTCTAGCATTTTTGAAGATGTTGAACATAAATATTTGTTCTCAGTTGAAGGTAGTCCCACCTCGACCACAAAATATGCCATCGACATAAATTCTAATTGGAAATGCATGATGGTTTCTTCACCATACAACCTACGTATCATGGATGCTAGTAGTTGATAGGGTTTCTTGAAATACTGTATCGGGGATGACTAGATGTCCTTTGGTGCAAATTCTCTTTCTTCAACCCACCAATCGTCTACTAATTCAACAAAGTTGGGGAGGTCCTTTCTAAATTTTTCAAGCAATGGATTATTCAGGTAAAGATTAGGTCCTTGCATATGGTACCTGATGTGAATGTTGTCCGAAATTAGAGAAGCTATCGAGACTCTTACCTCGTTACCCACTATGGACATATCTGCATCTAAATGGGAGAATAACCACCTCGCAACATCAGTGTAGGGAAAGAGCATGGGTTGTGCAACAAAGGCATATATTTCGCTCCTTTGTATGTTCTGATACACTGCCATGTCTTCATCTTCCACAGGGAAATGTTCAGCATTGAAAATATTGTATATATCACTCCATGTTGGACACTCCTCCATCTCGTTGAAGTAAGTTGTGTCAAATATAAAAAGGTCATTTGGAATTTTTGTTGGCATAGGCACATTCGTTGTGGGTATTTTTCCCCTCCATATCTGAGTCCGCAACATTGTGTTTTCTTGAGTTTATGTACAATGCATAGTAGCAATAATCTTATCAAAATAGTTTAATCGAAATAAAATTCTTCTTAATTAATTATGCACGTACATGGAAGCTTTATTGTTTATTGTTGCAAATCTCAGTTAGCTAGAAAATTGATTCTGAAGAGCTATTTTCCACTTGAACCTTTGAGCAATGAGTAATAAGGGTTTTGAATTAGGTTTTAAGTGTCTAATATATTCCCATTACCTTTGCAATCAATGTGAATGGGCTCCATCTTGTAGTAGGTGGAAAAATTACATCTCCATTAATGTCATCAAAGGGCATCTCTTTGGATAGTGTTGTCAGATGAGTGGTTTCCGAGAAATATTGTTGGAGGACTTACTTTGGAAGAGATCTTCCCAAAGGGTGTTATCGAAAAGGTGTTATCATAAGAGTGTTATCTGAAAGGTGTCTTCAGAAACAAGTACTCAAAAGTCCTTTTCCGAAATATTCTCATCGGAATATTTTTTATTCGATATCGGGAATCACATCAACACATTCTTAGTAAATGGAATAATATTTGTGTTTGCATGTGGTTTTTTTTTTTTTTTTTGCAGATTTTTTCGGAGAAGAAAAATAGGGTTGCGACATTCCGGACAAATTTTGTATATTTCTGTGCAAAATTTGCAGAAACAGTTTGTATATATGAGTTCCTCTCAGAAAAAGACCCAATTTATTAAAAAAAAATCGTCTGAAATGGAGTCTAGGAAGTCAAGATATAGACATTTTAAAATCTGTAATTTTTCAGGGTTTTTTCCGCGAACGACGATGCACTTTTTTTATTTTTGTATCACCTAGAGGTCGAAATTTCTAAAAATAAATTACACATCTAAGTTCCTCTTTCAAAAATAGTTGATTTCAAAAAAATAATCACCCAAATCGGAGCTCCAGAAGTAAATATATCACTGATTTAAATCAACCATTTTTATTTATTTATTTATTTTTTTTGGGGGGGGGCTTTAGTGACAACGATGAGACTGTAGAGCTCATCATTTTTCACAGTGTGATCAGATTGCTACCAGATTAGTGCCATTGAATAGATAATTTTGATATCTTTATTTTGGTACATTATATGTGGTGTTTTCAATGGATATTAGATTTCTCATGGAACTTCCACATAAGTTTGCATCCCTTGAGACATGTCTTCAACAAGGTCTTCAAAATACTCAGGAAAATGTTCAAAATATTCAAGCAATCACCCTTAGAATGCAAGAGAGATATATGATGCAGAACATCAGGAATGAATATATTCAAGAATTATATGCATGGTATTATTTTGAAGATGTTTGTGATGATTGGTATATGGATAATTGTCATTTTTGGGATGCCAACCACTTCCATATTCTATTTGATGACTCTCCTTCACCTTATGCAGAGCACATTATGGAGAGAAGTCCAGCACCTTCTATGAGTATTTTTCAGTATTCTCCAATACTAGTGTGTTATTCAGATAATTTTGTGGATATGGAGAGATCTACATATTTGGATCCCCGTGATCAATGTAGATCTTTGGAGCATCATTTTCAGTTGGTTCTTGAGTTCAGATATCTTTCGCGTGGAGTTCACATCATCACTTGGACATGGGACCCTGGTTCACAATGGAAGTTGGACTACTTCAGCATGATGGTTTTCATTTCTCCATGGGACCATGGTTCTATAGTCTACTTCAACACTATGGTCCACACTTATCCATGAGAACCTGGTATATGGTTGTACATCAAGTGTTGAGGACAACACTTTCATAAATGGGATGGAATGTTAGGTAACTAGAGAGATAGTGGGGGGCCTGGAGGGCCCATAGTTATAATAGTATAGGTCATTCAATGTAAGGTGGAATAGGTCCACTATAGTATGAAATAAGGCCCACTATGGTAGTTAGATATAATAAATGTATGAGGACTTCTTAGAAGGTTCTACTTCTAGAAGGTTCCTCCTCTAGAATTTTCTTAGATGGTTGGTAGCATTATATAAAGGGGTTCATGCAATGTAATGAGACATGAAGAGAATTATTGTATTTGGATCTGAAGCTCATTACTAGGTTTCCCCCTCGAAGAGGCAAGTGAATAGGAGAAGATCCCTTCCATAATAGGATCCATTGTATGGTGTCTCCCTACCATAAGGGTTTGATAATAATAAAGGAGATTCCTCTTACATTTATTATATCTAACTACCATAGTGGGCCTACCAGATTTTGAGCAGGTCATTGCCTTTGTATGGGAACTTACTGAGCATTTCCTCATCCAAATTTTGGGTTCCCTTTTCCAAATGATAATATTTGGCTAGATCAGCTGCTTGGAACGACGCTATGGGCTCCCCTCTAGCATTGAGTATGTATCTATTTTGTAGGTCCACATGCTCGATAATCCATGCAATTGCATATGTGCAAGGGAGAACTGGAGGATGAGTTGCTACCCTATGTAGTTTTGATTTTCGAATATTATTGAAGATTCGGAGTTGATCTTGGTCTTCAACATTGATGGGAAATTTTTGAAGTTTGAACATCTCGAAGACCTCATCCCATTTGAGTGGATTTTGTCATTTATTGAGGAGACCTGTTGTATCACCATACAGTGCCCCCGGGAAACCAAATTTGTTCTCTGGTTTGATTATGTTCTTATGCGATGACATCTTTGAATTTGAAACAAAGTCATAATCAGTGCATAAAACCAATAACAAAGATGTTGAGCAAGTAACCAGTAAACATTACCTATATGTTCAAATGAATTCAATGTATATTTCTAAATTTGCAAATATTGGGTATGAAGGGTTTCGGTCATGGTTGCATAGAGAAAGCACATTATGAAAGACTGCATAGATATAAAATATATATATATATATATATATCCAAATATGCAAATACTGGTTCTAAGAGCTTTGGGCCATGGTTGGTTAAATGAAATGGAATTCAGAGTATTAGAGCACATTTTCAAGCTATATTTAAAAGATCAGATGAAAAATTAGGTCCAAAAACAAGAGGCTTAAAAATGGCAAGAACAAATTGTAGGATAAAATTGCATATGGAATTTAAACCTATAGTTAAGATATGCAAACAATATTGTTTGGAGTAGTCCGGGTTAAAACGAAGGCTTTATCCTATGTTATAATTGATCAATACCCATTGTTGATAGCGTGAGGCAAGTACTTGATGTGATAAAAGGTGTCATTCAGATGAAATTTCATAAAAAATAGCTATATTCATTCATGTTGCACATTAACGCAAAATGTTTCTCCTACCATTTTTTACTGATTCTAAAATAGTTGAGAGAGAGTAAAAAATAGTTATGTGGCCATAGGTGCCTAGTTTGAATTCTCTTTAGAAAGGTGGACTAGTCTAAGCCAATGAGTTTATTACGGATGCTATCCACTAATGCGGGGATTCAAATGAATGTATCGTCAAAACATGTGACAAGTATCTATCCAAAGTATCAAATCAATCACTTTCTCCTACCATAAATTTCTATTTGTAATTTTCCAAATAGTAATTCTAATAGATAAAAACCAATAATAAATACTAGATATACGATATTATTGATTTACTTTATTCCTCCTTGAACATCTCTATCAACTAGTGAATTAATTTATACTCCTCACATAACTTACCGCCAACACCAATGGACAATGTAACACAAATCAAACTACCTAGCAAAAATCTTTCCCTACGCTTCCAACAAATGATAAATAAATATTTTTTATTAAGTACCTAATATGAATTAGTAGTTTGGACGTATTGTGAACATAGTATTTATTTAAAGAATTAACTTTTTAGTTAACATATAATGTAAGTAACTTTTTTTGTCAAGATATAATGTGAACTCATGCCCAGTCATGCTATTTATTTTAAATAAATAAAACTTCTTCAGGAATTGTCTGGTTAAAGACAAATAACCCTGTCTTACTTGATTAATTTCTCATTAATAATATCGAGAGGATGCATACACCAACACAACCCCATGCCATTTATTTCATTAATAATATCAAGAGGACACATGGAGATCCAGAGTTTGATTCCAAGCCTGTCCAACTTTTATTGGTGTTTAAATAAATAGATTTTTTGAAAAATTGTAAAATTTAATAATATTTTTTTCATTTTTCCTGTGCTTCCCTCCTCTCCGTTTGTCAGAGTCACGGGTTGGGTAATAATTTTATGAATTTCGGTGGCCTTGAAATTCTCAAGGCACCTGTCAACTACCAGTATTGAGGTTGAGTGCGAAATAAGTGGATGCATTTTGGCAGCATAGAAATTTTCAATGCCGTTGTCAACTACCATGTATCGCAGCTTCCAGTGCCATAATATCTCCTCAACGTGTGCCTCCAATTAGAGTTGCACAGAAATGGGTCCAGTGACCGCACATCTTGCCATGGACTTTCCTCCCTGTCAATTTTCAATTTTCAGGAAGTGGGTCACATCGAGAAGTCTTATCATTGTCCTTGATGAGGACATGACATGATAGCCAACTTTTGCATGCATTGTTGGGCACATTTCATATACCCAGAAAGAAGACTAGATTGGATGTATATAGAGAACACGTCTTGGGATTTGATCCCCATCAGTGGTGGAATCTAGAGTTATCCATGGGCACAGAAAGCTAACATAGCATATCGAACCTTAGAGTCGAATGATATGGTTGTCCATGAACTCATATTTGACTGAAATTGTACTCTAACTGAAATTCTACTATAACGGGCAGATTACACTTGCTTAATATTTTTACAGTTTGATGCAGGCGCATCTCACTCACTGACTCGCAATGGACATAAGTTAAAGTGGGGAGTCGGGACACCTTCTTTTGGGATAGTGGGCATAAATAGCCAGAAATTGATGTGAGAAACGGTGCAAGGAGGCGAGATCTAAGCA
>ML781713.1:337465-350229 GCA_009831015.1 Picea engelmannii
ATGTTATATTTTTTTTTTTTTAAAGTTTCCCAAATTAATTTATATATAATATTTTCTCTATATTATATTTTTTTTAAAGTTTCCAAAATTAATTTCAATAAATAACGATTTATCTTTTATTTTAAGTCTCAAATTCATATTATCCTCACTCTATATTTACTCTCCCATTTGAGTCTAACTAAAGCACCTAATGCTACTGCCTCTAATTGAAAAGCCCAATTCTCAACCTTCTCCATGCAAAGGACATGAAAAAGTCATGCATTCCGTAGCCTGGACTTCTCTCGCCTCTATGATGGGGGCTGCCTTGTGAAACTGGTTAAAAAACTTTTTGCCTGCCCTTTTTTTTCTATCAATTTTATTGTAAAAACCGTAAATCGTAATAAATGTCTATATTAATATCTTATGTTGCTACCGATCACTCGGGAGTAAAGAGAGGAAGTTGTATGTGGTTGAAGGTTTAATAAAATAATTGTTTTATTAAAAAAACATTCAAAAGATTTTTATAATCATGAAAATATTTTTAAAATATTATTTAATTTTTTTTATTAAAAAAATATTTTAAAAAATAAAAAAATATATAATCATGAAATCTTTTTTAAATATTATTTATTTTTAACATTTTAAGAAAAGATGTGATAAAATACCACATAAATGTTTTAAATATATAATTTCCCTCTAAAGCATAAATGAAAAAACATCACTTTCACTTGAATCACTTTTTCTACCTAAAGCATGTTCATTTCAATTTGAAGCTACGTAACATTATGTTGATAATCATTTCACTATGCTCACATGATTTAATGGATTTGGAATTTAAATCACATAGTGGTAAATAAATTACTGATTTAGTTGTTTCTTTTATGGAGATGGATTAAATCAAGGAGTGCGCAATTAATTAATAATTTAGTCTTTTTGGATTTGCTTTTTAAAAAAACTAGTGATTCTTTAAATTGTTTATTTTTAAGGTTTTTTTGGGTTGGAAAATGAATGAAGTTGGTAATTAATTATTAATATATATTGTGATTCTAAAATATTTAGTTTTAAATTAAAATTAGCAAATTTCATAATGATGTTTTTCCAAAACAATTTTATGATTATTTTTTAAAAAATCAATTTTATTTATTTTTTTAAAAACAAAATCTAATTTAATATCATAAAAATATGTATATATCATTTAGTTTTTTCTTTTCTTTTTTCTATTTTGGAAGTATGTATTATATTTTCTGATCTATTTTACCTAAAATTTGATCAAAATTTGTTGGAATTTCATATTTAAGTGATTGAGTCTATATAATTTGAATATCTCCATGGTTTTCACGATGTTGAATCCATTTACATATTCAAAAATGCAATTTAAACTACAACAAAAAATGGATTTCACCAAAATCTGTTCTATCTAGTATGAAAAAATTCAAAAAATCAAATATTTAGACAACGCCTAGAAATATTATTTCTAAACTCGATTTTGAAATCAACCCATGTTTGTTGTCATACAATATTTTACCTTCAAAAAAATTATTATGGTAAATATGTTCATATCAAATCTTCTTTATATATTTTTTTCTAAATGAAAAAAATATCATTTATATCTTTTTTTTCTAAATGAAAAAGATCTCATTTATATCTTACTTCACTATTTTTCTTGCTTTTAATAGTGTGTTTCTATCAATCCGAATCAGAGTATAGAAGGACAAACAAACTTAAGAACCATAATACCGCCTTTATAGCTCAGTGGTAGAGCGTCAGTCTTGTAAACTGAAGGTCCGCAGTTCGATCCTGCGTGGAGGCAATTATTCAATTTTCCTCATTGTTGTTTTCTTTCACTTTTACTTTCGCAGTCAGACGAATCTTTTCCTTAATTTAGGAAGAAGTCCTTGCTGTTGGAGGAGACGAAGAACAGAAGAACCTCGAGGGACATCGTGGTCACAAATACCTCTCACTATGGTTGTTGTTCTTATAAAATTTTGCATTTATACTTTAAATTCATAAATTAAGTAGAAAAAGGKTTTATAAAATTTTATGACATAAAGATGCATAACAAAATATTTTATAAATCATATACATAAAGGTGAAATATGTATATAATATTAAAATCATTAATAATAATATTAAAGTGATAAAGATGTATTAGAGTAATAAAATATTTTATAAATCATATACATAAAAGTGAAAAATGTCTATATAATATTAAATTTTTTAATAATAATATTAAAGTGAAAAATAATGTGTTTAATTTTGCTCATAAATAAAATACTAAATAAACTAAAAAAATATTCATATTTATTTAAAGATATCCAAAGTTCAAATATCTTCTTCTGTGAAATATGTATATAATATTAAAATCATTAATAATAATATTAAAGTGATAAAGATGTATTAGAGTAATAAAATATATGACATTCTTCACTATGTGCTTTTAGGTTGAAGTGATTATGTGGTTGGAAGGTCATCAGAACCAGAGCATGTGGGATTAAGGTCATGATGGAACCAGAGCATCCAGAGCCGAGGGAAGTTCCAACGGAACTCGGCCTTTCTGTCTACAGATAGGATCTCCAACCTTCCGTTGAAGCCCCAGCGGAAAAAACCTTACATGTGACTTCCTCGAACCGTGTGCTTCCGCTCGGCTTCAACCTATCAGGAGTTTCGATGGCGGGGGAGATTTGAACTGGTTCTACACTGGAGACTTTGGCGCCAGAACACGCGAGGCTACGTTTTGGTTCCCACCACACCATTGACATCACCAAAGGCTTCCTACTTCGGTCTGAGCGTGCTTTGTTGTTGGTCCGATTGACAGCATCTTTTTCTGCGACCTTTCAGAGCTTTAGTCTTGACATCTGGACGGCCTCTTTCTCCGCGGTTTGGATTGTCTATCACTGCACTTTCCTTCAGACCATCGACTGGGATACAGTGCAGTCTCCAGCGATGACCTCGGTTTGCCCCCACCTTTCCCAGTTTTGTTAGATTCGGTAGACCTGTCATTGTTCCGTCTTTTCACCCGATACCTCTCTGTTTTCAACTTATCCACTGTTCAGACTATACAGCTGAATTGCACTGACTTTGCATAGTCTTTCAGCTTGCTTACCAACCTACCCAGCACTGGCCCAACACTGAAGAGTCCACACTCTGGTTCCTATCGTGACATTATCGATCCAAAGGAAGCATGCACTGTTTACTTCAGTTGGCGGCTTTCACGTTTTGTTCTCCTGCTAGTTTTTACCCTTTTGTTGAAGCCCTTGTGGATCACCGATCACGTGACCTTCTCCTGTACAAGGATAGTCGACTGAATACTCTGCCTCGAACTTAGAACTTGCCTTTCTCCCTTTGTGTCGATCGGTGGACCCTGTCATCTAGCTTCCTATTATTTTATCGATCTGACTTTCGGATTGTCTGCCACTGTGCGCCCCTTGTCGCCTTGTTCATTGTCTCTCTGCCTGACAGGGACTGGCCCCCGGTGACCTCCTTGTTTCTCGACAGTTCTCCCCTCCTTAGCTTCCTTCATAGTATTGTGCAGTAGGCCGGTGTGGTCCCTCTGACTATTTCTTATGGCTTCCCTGACCGATACTCCCTTGCTTTCCGTCGATGACCTCTTTTGGAACCAGGAGGGAATATTGGACAAAATAGATTCCTTGGTTCATTGTGCTCCGACTCTTCCCTCCAAGTCCTTTTTAAACTCTGCTTCCTCTTCCCTGGTGTCTCCATCTAGTAAAGGTCTCTCAGCGTCTTTACTGTGTGACCCTTCGAGAGCTTCTTTGTCTTCTGACAGGTCTCCTCCTCTACACAGTCCGTCCCGCCCAGTGCTACATCAGAATTCTCCTCCCCAACAAACAGCTCCCTCAGGACGTAAGGCTTGGAAAGCAAACAAAAAAACCAGACGATTAGTCCTAGGCGACGGAGTGGGTTTTGAAGCCCTGTGTAAAATGTCCACTTGCTCCCTGGTTGGCCGCATCTCATACAAAAGTCTGAGCTCTCCTCCCCTGGAAGAATGGATCAAGCACAACTGGCTTCCTCTTCTTGGCTATGCTCTGAATGTTCATTTTCTCAAAAAAGGATGGCTTTGTTTCAACTGTAGATCACCGGAAGACGCCTCGTTGATCCTTTCTTCCTTCTGGGTCTTCGGAGGCAGCATTCTTATGCTCAAACGTTGGCGTTTGGATTTCAACTCGTATAAAGACT
The DNA here is from genome assembly GCA_009831015.1 of Picea engelmannii. NCBI lineage: Eukaryota > Viridiplantae > Streptophyta > Pinopsida > Pinales > Pinaceae > Picea > Picea engelmannii. The sequence continues at coordinate 341,639 of ML781713.1, forward strand.
ATTTCCTGCTAAGACATCTATGGGTGCTGCTCCCAGGTCTCCCACTCCACTTCTGGAATGAGGAAGCCTTCAGAGTGATTGGGAACTCTTTGGGGAAGACGGTTTCTCTTGACACACCCTCTTGTTCGAGATCCACAAGACTACTAGGCAGGGTGTTGGTCGAGATGGACATTTCTACTAGTCTGCCTGACACTCTCGAAATAGAATGGCGTGGGAGGAAGATCCAACAACAGCTAGACTACCTCGGAATACCTTTCAGATGCAACCGCTGTCGTGCGACTGGTCACCTTCGTCGTTCGTGCCCTGGTAAGCCTGCTAATACTTTCTTGGATGAATCGGACGATTTGCATCTAAATCCTCCAGCCTTTCAGTCGGCTGACCCCTCCCTAGACTTTTTAGAGGTTCCCCTGGATCGCAGCACGCAGTCTTGCCCGGAGCAGTCAGATTCCCTGACCTATTTAGCTCAACTTTGCCCTACACTCTTCTCATCTCTCACGGATACTGAAAAACTTTTTGTAAAGAATTTTGATTGGCTAGTCCCATCCTCACTGTCCAAGCCTCTCACCTCTGAAGCTATGCCATCCTCGATACTCTTCCCTGCTCTACCCCACGACATTCCACCTCCCTCCATCCAGGAATCTTCCCCCCATCTACTTGCATTCCCTATCCCCTCCCCTTTGTCGTCTACACAGGATACACCCTCTCCCTCTCCAGATGCTCCTGCTGACCTTTCCCTTCCCCATGGTTTCAACCAGCCAGTTGAGGACGATGCTTCCCTCTTGGAAGCGTTGAGCTCTACCCTCTCAGCCTGTTTTATCCCGGACCCTACCCAACAACTTCCTCTATTCCATGGCAAAGAGATCTTAACTTCTTCTTTGGAAGCGGGTACGTCTACTAATCATCCCACCGAGCCCCCAATTAAATCTTTCGCTTGGTTGTGTGGTATTGGAACTGAGCTCTCCCCTCTCCAAACGAGGAGCGCTAGAAAAAAGAAGGATGGTTCGGCTATTCAACTTACTGTCTCGGAAGTCAAATCACAAGACGGAAAGGCCCTTAGAGCACTGAAGGCCATTGCACGCTCTAAGTAATGATAGTGCTCTCATTGAATATACGGGGGATCCGGGGCACCCTCAAGGCTGCATCCTTCCGACGTTTACTGGAGCTTTCTAAACCTGATGTCATCTTCCTACAAGAAACACTTTCAGCTGATCACTCTGCCAGAGACTTCCTCTATCGATTCTGTCCTCTTTGGGTCACAGCCGCATTAAGCTCCATTGGCAACTCAGGTGGCATGCTGGTGGCATGGGATCCAGCTCTTTTCGAATTTAAGTCCTTCTTAACCTGTGGAGGCATTTTGTGTATTGGAAGTAGTTTTGCCACAAACCAGGACCTGGCGCTCTTAAATGTCTACGGCCCGTGCCAGGACAGATCACTTTTCTGGACTCAACTTGCTAGCAGCGGTATTCTCTCCCTGCCTAATCTCATCCTGGGAGGCGACCTAAACATCATGCTCTCCTCAGACGAACACTGGGGCACGACTTCTTCACCAGCATTTGGCAATTACCTTTATAGAGACCTCTTCAAGGCTTTTAATCTTATTGATATCCTGCCTACCAACCTTGTCCCCACCTGGCGAAATGGGAGAAGGGGCTCGGAGGCCGTAGCCAGAAGGCTGGACCGTTTCCTTATTTCCGAGACCTTCTTCACTTCCTCTGCCTACCCTTCATCTGGTGAAGCTCTTCCCTTCTTCTCTGATCATACGCCCATCCTGCTCACTTTAAATCTCAATGTCCGTCTCAAACCCTTCCCCTTTAAATATAATCAGCATTGGGCCGAATCGCCAGCCTTTTCTTCTCTGGTATATACTGTTTGGAATGATCTGCATTTCCTGCGGGATTCAAACCCTCAATCGAGACTCGTCTGGAAATTATCTATCCTCAAAGCATACACTAAAACATGGTCTAAACAAAAAAAGGTTGAGGAGGCGGTCGTTTTAAACAAGTTGGAGCTCGAGATCATGCACCTCATCAAAAATTCTTCTACTGCGGCCCTGTCTCCGGAAGACGAGAGCTCCCTTAAAGCATTGGAGCATCATAGGAATTCCATTCTACTGGAAGATGAAAAATGTTGGCGGCTTAGAAGTCGGGCGACCTGGCTTAAATGGGGTGATTCCAACTCCAAATTTTTCCATAAATTGGCAAATCTCAACAGAAATAAAAAGCTTATTTGGTCAATGGAACATGAATCGGAGGGGACCATACGCGGACAGGAGGCGCTCAAACATGAAGCGACGACTCACTTCGAACAACTCTATAAATCTAACCGAGAGTCCAACTTGCCGGCGCAAGTTTCAACAGCTAGTCTCTACACAAGTTATGTTACTGCATCTGAAGCTGCGGATCTATACAAGTCGGTCACCTTGTCAGAGATTAAGAAAATTATTTCTATCCTTAAAAAAGAAAAAAGCACGGGCCCTGACGGATGGACGACATAATTTTTCTTACATTTTTTCGATCTTGTTGGACCGGATCTACTTTCGTTGGTTGAGGATGCGCGCAAGAAAGGTAAAATCTCCAGCAGTCTCAATTCCACCTTTCTGGTTTTAATCCCAAAAAAAGATCACCCCTCATCCTTCAATGATTTTAGACCGATTTCTCTATGTAACTTGGTTTACAAGCTCATTTCTAAAGTCATCTCCACTCGATTAAAGCCTGTTCTGGAAAGGAATCTCTCCCCTGAACAACACGGTTTTCTTAAGGGACGAAGGATCCATGATGCCATTGGTGTGGCACATGAGTGCTTACACAACATTTCTCAGAAAAAACAAAAGGCACTGGTCATGAAAATCGATCTCAAAAAGGCATTTGACAGTATCGACTGGGAACATCTTAGAATCATTCTTCTCTCGGTTGGTTTTGGGATTCATTTTACGGACTGGATAATGTCTCGTTTCACAAGCGCTAACCTCTCTGTTCTGATTAATGGGGAAGCGTCCCGATTCTTTAAAAGTGAAAGGGGGCTCCGACAGGGATGCCCCCTCTCCCCATACCTCTTTATTCTTGCTTTGGAAGGGCTGAGTCTTCTCCTTTCAAAAATGTTGCCGAGCATCGCATTTTTGGTATCAAGATCTCTAATCTCCTCAAGATTGTCCACCTTATGTTTGTGGACGATATCCTTTTGTTTTCCAAAGCTGATTTATCGCAATGGACAGCGCTATTGGACATCTTACAACACTTATGCACTGCTTTCGGGCTGTCCATCAATCCCTCAAAGACTACAGTCCATTTTTGGGGACTATCAGAGATCGAATTATCTGATCTAAAAGGGTCCTTCCCATGCTCCTTTTTCAATCTTTCCTTGGGCTTCAGGTATCTGGGATACTATCTCAAATTGGGAGCTTCCTCGGCCACCGATTGGACTTGGCTGGTGTCCACTTTTGAACGGAAAATAGGTCTCTGGTTCTACAAATGGTTGTCCCTCGGGGGGCGCCTCATCCTAGTTAACTCGGTTTTGCAAAGTCTGGCTGTCTACTGGATGTTATTAGAAAGGATCCCTGCTAAAATTCTTACTTTGCTCCATAAACTTTCTTTTAATTTTCTATGGAGCGACTATGCAGGTAATCGATGTTTCCACCTTTGCAATTGGTAGACTCTCTCTAGGCCAAAGCGGGAAGGTGGATGGGGGTTAAAGAATCTCTTCATTTTCAACAAGGCGCTACTGGCTTGCTCCTTCTGGAGAGCGATTTCCATTGAAAACCTTTGGCACTAGGTTATCAAGGCTAAATATCTAGGTTCCAAACCTCTCTCCCTTTGGCTTCGTCAAACACAACTTTTTCAGAGCTGGGCTTCACCCTTCTGGAAGGGTTTGGTAACATCTTCACAGGTAATCCTGCACTGGCTCCATTGGTGTCCGGGTTCGAGTAAAGAAATAAATTTGGGCAGGGACAAACTCATCGGCCTTGATGACCTTTCGATACTTTCCTTGTAGCTCAGGTCTATTTTCATATCTCATAATATCATTTCCCTTTCTCAGTTAAAGATAGAGATGTATGCCTTTCCCCTCCCTGATCGTTGGCTACATAGTAGCGATTTGGCCCTCTGCGGACCCCCTGCATTGGAACTCGACACCTTCACGGCTGCACTCAAAAGCTCTGGCCTATCTCTCACAACAGATCGTGATACTCTGACCTGGGTAGGAGGCGATGGTTCTGGATTTGTTACAACTAAGAATGTATATGCAGCTCTCCTTCCGGACAGGGTGACGGATGTCCAGCCTATATGGCTCACTCGGATTTGGTCCTGGCAGCTCCCTTTAAAACTCAAACTATTTCTTTGGCTCGGGGTTAGCGACAAACTCCTCACCTGGGAGAACCTTCAAAGAAAAGGCAGACAAGGTCCTGGGATTTGTGTTCTGTGTAGAGAAGCCACGGAGAATATCCATCACTTGTTTATACATTGTGCTTTTGCCCAAAATGTTTGGCTGCACATCTTGCAACATCTATCTCTTCCTTTTCTTTGGACTGGTGCCACTTTTTCGGAGTGTTTTGCCTCCTGGACCTTTGCCATGGCTGCGCCTCCTTCACTGGCAGTTTATGTCAGTTGGCATATTTGGATTGAGCGAAACAAGACACTCTTTGAGGATGCTTCTCCTTCCTATTGGGCCGTCTGCTACAGAACTCTTTCCTCTTTCCACTGGCAGCAGTCCACTGTCAAGCCTATCCTTTACAAAGAGGTTGACTTCATCTTGCCGGCGGGATACTCTGTGGCATTTTTTTTACGGAGCGGCCAAGTCTACAGGCTTATGTTGTGGTGCGGGAGGCATTTTCAAGACACACCCGGAGCGGACGACAAAGTGGTACCTCTGCTGTGGCAGGGGTTCAAATACGAAGGCCGAGCTGCTGGGCCTTTGGACGACTCTTCTGTTAGCTTCCATTTGGTCCCTAGATCACTTTCAAGTCATAGGCGACTCCAAAGTCATCATAGACTGGATTAATCGCAAGTGTGACCTCCATTCGATCCATGTGGAAGGTTGGAAAATCAAAACACAATTGATGGCTAGCTCCTTCTCTGACATTACCTTCCACCATCTCCCCAGATCATACAATTCGGAGGCGGATGCTCTCTCTAAGAGAGCTCTCAGTCATGTGGTGGGCAGACTCTACATTTTTCACTGTGACAGAGGCCAGGAGAGCCCATCCTCCTACCTCAATCTCTTTGAAATTTAACCCGGCTCTCTGCACTAGATTGCATTGTGTGCCTTGGTTTCAGCGAGTTCCTGATGCTGTCTTAGGGATGATGGCAGCTGCTTTGGATGTGGGGGCACCCGTTGCCTTGGCCGATCGCAGGAGGATGGCGGCTGGCGACTTCTGTTGGTTTAGCATTCTCAGCATTGGGACGGATACAGATCTCTTTGCACAGCTTGTCGACTTGGATGAAGCCTGTTCATTCATTGCTTCTGGGCAGCTTTCCTTTTTTTACTACTCCTGATCTGATTGGATTATCACTTCTTATTGGACTGATTATCTGATTCCTGAGTTTGTAAATGATTTTATACTCTTTATAAAATTTTATGACATAAAGATGCATAACAAAATATTTTATAAATCATATACATAAAGGTGAAATATGTATATAATATTAAAATCATTAATAATAATATTAAAGTGATAAAGATGTATTAGAGTAATAAAATATTTTATAAATCATATACATAAAGGTGAAAAATGTCTATATAATATTAAAATCTTTAATAATAATATTAAAGTGAAAAATAATGTGTTTAATTTTGCTCATAAATAAAATACTAAATAAACTAAAAATATATTCATATTTATTTAAAGATATCCAAAGTTCAAATATCTTCTTAAGTGAAATATGTATATAATATTAAAATCATTAATAATAATATTAAAGTGATAAAGATGTATTAGAGTAATAAAATACTTTATAAATCATATACATAAAGGTGAAAAATGTCTATATAATATTAAAATCTTTAATAATAATATTAAAGTGAAAAATAATGTGTTTAATTTTGCTCATAAATAAAATACTAAATAAACTAAAAAAATATTCATATTTATTTAAAGATATCCAAAGTTCAAATATCTTCTTCCATATTAAAAATGTCTATAAAAATTATATTAAAATTATTAATAATAATATTAAAGTGAAAAATGTCTATATAATATTAAAATCATTAATAATAATATTAAGTGATAAAAATGCATTAGAGTAATAAAATATTTTATAAATCATATACATAAAGGTGAAAAATGTCTATATAATATTAAAATCATTAATAATAATATTAAAGGGAAAAATAATGTATTTAATTTTGCTCATAAATAAAATACTAAATAAACTAAAAATATATCATAGTTAATTAATAAAAATATTCATATTTACTTAAACATATCCAAAATTCAAATATCTTCCTTCATATGAAAAATGTCTATAAAATATAATATTAAAATCATTATTAATAATATTGAAGTGAAAAATAATATGTTTATTTATATTAAAACTAAGTTTATTTTAAAATTAACAACTTTTCATATGCTTCATAAATAAAATACTAAATAAACTAAAAGAATATCATAGTTAATTGATAAAAATATTCATATTTACTCAAAAATATCCAAAATTCAAATATCTTTCTTCATATTAAAGTGTTGTATCATATATATTTTATTGTTATTTTATATGATTGTTGGAATTATACCTAATACATATTTTTCACAATATGGTGCCACCTTTCGTCATTTATAACATGGATGATAGTACATTTTTTATAAATTAAATTAATATCATTAAAATTTTATATCTCAATTATTTTTAATTTTAAAATTAAAATAATTTGTATTTTAAAAATTATAATGACTACTTTCTTTGCTCCATCACTTTACAACATTTGAAAATAGTAATTATACGAGAGATTTATTTTTAATTGTTTTTTAATTTTAAAATCAAAATAATTTTTATTTTAAAAATTATAATGATTACTTTCTTTCTTCCATCACTTTACAACATTCGAAAATAATAATTATATGAGAGATTTATTTTTAATTTTTTTTAATTTTAAAATTAAAATATTTTTTTGTTTTAAATTATAATGATTACTTTCTTCCATCACTTTACAACATTTGAAAATAATAATTATATGACAGATTTATTTTTAATTTTTTATAATAGTTATGATAATAACACTTTACATACTAACATTTGAAAATAATAATTATATGAGAGATTTATTTTTAATTTTTTATAATAGTTTTGATAATAATGTTTAAAAGGTTGGTGATTTATCCATATGTCTATGTATATGGACATCAAATCTTTTTAATTATATTATAATTATTTTAATTGTATTATCATTTTATTTTTATTTTGTTTTTAGAAGAAATTACATGTGGAAAATTTCCAAATATTTTCTCATGTAATTAAGAAATTTGAAACCTTGACGAACAAAGTATGATAAACTCATTTGAAACGAACAAAGTATGATAAACTCACATATAACTCTATACTAATTGAACTAATCTTTAAAGGTTATTATCATTTAAAATTATAGTGTGATTATGTATATATGTGTAAATTATTTTTAACTATTTATGATAGTTTTAATAATGTTTTATAGATTATAAAAATGAAAGTTTATTATTTTATGAATTATCAACAAAAAAAATTTAAACGCTATATTTTTTTTAAAAGAATATGATGGCTAGTTGCATATTCACAAATAACAATTAGTTGCAAGAGGCTTTACCTTGATTTCAGTTATCATAATGATTATCAATTCATAGTTTGATGTTACCTTCATTTCATTTATCATAGTGCTTTCATATTTCTGGTTTTCTAGAGTCTAAATAAGATCTTTCAAATAGAATACACGTTGATGGTGTGGCTGCAACTATGAACAAAAGAATTTACAAACTCATGATGAAGTATATGGAGACATATATGTTTAATGTCAAGGTTTGAGATCCATCTCCTAAATGGTTTTTGTGAGCTTGTGATAAGTGTGTACTTTGATTTTTGACATTCTTTTTCCCTGGCTTCAAGAGTATATTAAAAGTTATTTTCTGATTTATTTAATTTTCAAATTATGATTCAATATCTAGATAGCAAATAGTTTTAGATGATATCTAGAGTTAAAAAATGTACACATCTTTTATTTTTGCTATATACTTGGAAAATTTTATTAAGCCACTCACTTATTTATATTATTTGTTTTTTCATCATCTAGTCTCTCACTAAATATGATGGTCATAAAAACACTTATTACTATATTATTTGTTTTTTCATCATCTATTCTCTTATTAAACAAGGCGACTAGGTAGCATATACCTGCCAATATAATAATGAAAGTATTGTTTAAGGAGATAGGGAGAGAAGAAGTTGGCATGAAATGACTAGATGACATAAATATTTAATACAATAATATTGAGGGAAGTGAAGGCAGCAATAAGACTTCAAAGTTTTTGGCCAATAAGATATCAAATAAATGAGATTTAAAATTTAAAATTAATCATTATTTTTTTAAACTTTAGATAAAGGGGTGTATATTTTATGGTCAACCATGAACTAATA
>ML781713.1:364389-380934 GCA_009831015.1 Picea engelmannii
CTTCTTATCACTCTTTATCTTCTTAATATAGGTGAGTAAACTTTGATTATGGATTTTTAAATGACAATTCTCTTCATCTTTCTCTGATAATTTCTTAATAAGATTTTGATTAGCTTGTTTTAACTTTTGATTTTGATCTTTTCGGTGAGAGATTTCTTGATTTTGTTCTAGTAAGGTCTTGTCATAGTTTTTTCTCTCGTCTTTAATTTGTGTATGCAACTCCTCATTATATTTTGCTTGGAAAGAATACAATTTATTCTTAAGTTTCTCCATGACAACTTCATTTTGTAAATTTCTATTGGTCTATTTATAATATGCTAGTTCGTTTTCCAACTTCTTGTAGTCATTTTGATATTTTGTTAGAATAAATGGTTTTCGGCAATTTGTGCATTTAAAATTTTGATTTCTAAAGGATTCTTGAAAATTAAACACCATTGCACAAAATGGACATTTTGCCAAAAATGTAGGATTATTTATAGTTGTCATAGTTCACTTAGTACTTCTTTGAAAGTAAGTAAATCCTTTTCTATATACTTTCTTTTTCCACTTATAAATACTCCCCCAATTAAAAATTTTAAATATCTTAGGAAACTTTAAATACTCCTTTTTATATTCTTGACTATTTGTTAGCAGTAGCTAGGGCTCAAGAAACGTGACCCTATGGTATAGTTCTTTAGAAATAAACACACAGAGAGACATATATATGGTATGGAATACCATGGGCCAATGGTTTTCCAAAACTATGGGTCGTTAAATCTCTAAAGGTAAAATAAAATATTCACGTTTCCACTTCTTTGGAAAAAAAAATTAATTACCTTTTTTTTTAATTACCTTTTCTTTGGAAGTATGCACTTCAGTGATACTTGTAGGAACTATCCATTTCAATATGGCCTCCATATTTGTGAGATCTATATTGAGTTCCCCTCCACCAATCATATACCCCAAATACACCAATGATTACAAAGAAAAATCACATTTCTTGAGGTTAGCTAGCAGTTAGTGTTTCTTCAAAGTCTCTAACACGTGCATGAGATGTGAGATGTGTTCCTCTTAGGTATCACTATAAACCAATATATCATCCAAATAGACTATAATAAATGAATCTAGATATGGGCGTAATACATCATTAAACAGTTTCATAAGTGTAGTTGGTGCATTACATAAACCAAATGGTATGATCAACCATTCATACAAACCTTGCCTTATCTTGAAGGTAATATTCCAGGTGTCTTCTTCCTTGACGAGTACATGGTGGTATCTCAATTTGAGATCTAACTTGGTGAAATATTTTGTGTGCTACACCTGATCTAACAGATAATTGATCATGGGCAAAGGGTACCAATTTTTTAGTGTAATCTTGTTTAATGCTCTGTAGTCGATACACATTCACCAAGTCCCATCCTTCTTTGGTACAATTATGATATGTGACCCACAAGGTGAGGTGATTGGTCGAATCACACCCTACTCCAACAACTACTACAATTGCTTCTTCACTTCATTTTCTTCCAGAACAGACTCTCTGTACAACCCAATATTCGACAATGGGGAGTCTGGAAATAACTTTATTTCATGCTCTGCTTCGCCTATTAGGCTTCTGGAACACTCCTTTGTATGCCTACAGCAACTCCTCCAACTAATGTTTCTTCTATTTAGTACACCCCTCTAGGTATTCCTTTACTCCTATCGACTCATCCTCAATTTGATTTTCTCTTAAGAAAAGTAAAACATATTTCTTACTGGAACTAATCAACCTTTTGACTCAATTGGCACTTACCAATGAGATATTTGACTTGCCTTTATGCGTATTGATGATTTAGGAATTCCCATCCTTGATTAGTCAATACTAGTTTGCTCTTTGAATGAATATTGCATCCCTCATATACATGTAGGGGCTTCCAAGCACTACTTGTAATGTCCCTTTCCAAATAGGATCTCCAGAGAGGAGGCTTAAAGATCTAAACTGCCCTGTTAGACTATAGCCAGGGCCAGAAAGGGGTAAACATGGTCACTAGAGGTCACTTCAGTCACCAGTGTTATATTCAAAAAGTGACATTGAGCTAAAAAGGGTTAAAAGTGCTTTTAAGTCATTATGAGCTAAAAATAGAAGTCAACAGTGAATTAGGGTTTCAACAGTGATTTAAGGTTTTGGAAGTCAACAATGAATTAGGGTTTCAATAATGATTTAGGGTTTTGGAAAGCTATAAAGGAAGGTTCAATGACCTAATTCATCATTATGCAGATTATGACTTGTCATTGCGGAGAGAGGCACATCTCAGGAGAGATAGTTCAGTGGATTCCACAAGGAAGACACCAATTGACTGATTTTGGTGTTGAGAGACACACCCTAGTCACCGGGAATATCATTCAGGTCTTTCATCATTCTTCAGCAACAGTTACACAGTGTTCAGCAGTAAGGGCGCATTCATCCAGAGTGAGGGCACAGCTTCTAAGAGGGTTTTTAGTCGACTTACTCCATCCAGGGGGAACTCTGAGATTTCCATTCGACCCATTTGAGAGGAGGGCAAGGCACATATTTTGCATGGTTCCTCATCATATTCTAATGGAGGAATCAAATGGGATGCATTTTCCAAACTTGGATGTGCAACACTTTTGGCAGATACATTTGGGGTTCCAGAGAAAGCATCAGACCAGATTCAGGGAAACCATTCCGACCCATTTCCCAATAGACCAAGGTGGTTGTTTTGAGACATATCTCATCCGATTCTAATGGTGGGATCACTAGGACGCATTTTTTCAGAAGAAGAGGGGCGCATTCCCCCAGGGGTATCCATCCAAGGTCCAGATTCATCAGCAGAGGGGTCCAACAGATACCAGTACTGAGGACTAGAGAAGGGCGCATCATTGAGGATAGTTTCCAGGCCATTCTGAGAAGTATATCTCCCAAGGTGAACTTTCCAGACTTCCAACAGTTACCATCAGAGCTACCATAGTCCCAGAGCATCCATTGATTCCGCAGTGCTCCCATATTTTGGGTATTATCTTTTAGTTGATTATTTGTATTCCGGCTAAGATCCTTTGTCTGTTGATCTAGTCGAGTTTTGTCAGTTTATTCAGCCGCATTTGGCCATTTTGTAATCCACAGAGATATCATAATACAAACTTTACAGTCCTTTGTCACATTTATTATTTGTATGATCATTTATATGTTGTGAACCATTGATCTGACACACACATTAACAGTGTTTCCAAGACTAGCCAAGTCATGAACATTGGAGTGGTATCATAGCTTTAGTCCTTCCATCTTGTGACTAAAGACAATGAGTGCAGCAGAAGACCCAGAGGGTCGTGACCACGTAGGTGACGAATATGTCACTTACAACAGGCATAAGAAAAGAAGGCATAGGCCTGATTTTCCCCCTTTTCCTCCTAGATCAAAGGAAGAGGAAGAGGCACACAGAGAAGCAGAGAGAAGGGAAGAACATGAGGCTGAGCACGAGGCTGAGAGGATGCTAGGAGACATATATGAGTGACCAGAGAGCAGTGGCAAGGCCCCCATAGATCCAGAGACATCTTGCATGCAGGTTATCAACAATATGTTAGCTAGTCAACGAACCATGTCTCAATCCTTAGCACAGGTGGTTGATAGATTGGCTAGAGTGGGCACCCCAGACACACAAGTCTCGCTTGTAGCACAAGGGAACTCAGGAGCAGGCAGTAGACCCCAGTCACCCTCTTGCACATACACCTCTACGAGTATGATTCCCAAATCCTTGTTTCCCATTTTCCAGAGGGCACCCCTAGTAGCAGCACCACCACCGATAGCATAGAGGCCACCCACTCATGTAGACGACATTGTAGAGTATAGGAGGGAGTATGCAGCATTGGGTCTCGACTTCCATCAGGACATGACCTTAGTCGAGTACTGTGGACTCAGACTCAAGAACCGCCCCAGAGAGCTGCAGAGGGGAGGACCACAACAGTAGCAAGGGAATAACCTCGATTTCATCCGAAAAGTTGGGAAACTCACCATCCCTTCTTTCGACGGATCGTCCAAATACACCGCCATAGCTTGGGTACATAAGCTAGACACATATTACAAGCTCAAACAGATGACCGAGACAAAGGCCATTAGTTTCGCGACCTTACACTTGGAGGGTGAGGCACACGAGTGGTGGTATCATGGACTGGTGACATTGGGTCACAGTCGCATCACCTCCTATAGGGATTTTACAGATAGGTTCATGGACAGGTTTGACAGGAAGAATCCAAAGATACACTTCAGGTTTCTAGCCCAGTTGAGACAAACTGGCACAGTAGAAGAGTTCATCACAGAGTTTCAGTAGGTAATCGTGGCAATGACAAATATATCAGAGCCCAGGCTGATCATGCTATTCACAGAAGGACTCACAGAGCCTTTGAGAGGATGGGTGAAGAGATACAGGCCTCCCACTTTGCAGGATGCCATCCTTCTCACTTGAGATCTGGCAGACTCAGTGCCAAAGACTAAAAAATTCTCCAAACCATTTATGCCCCAGAGGGATCGAGACAGGAATCCATTCTAGAGAGAATGGAAGGGAAAGGAGAATTTGGATGATGAGACTAGGCGAGAGCTTATGAGGAAGAAGCTTTGCTTCAGCTGCATAGATCCTTGGGTCCCAGGCCACAAGTGCATGGGCAAGGGAGAGATTCATTATATTGAGGTAGCAAAAAACAACGTGGACAGTGAGGAGGAGGAGCAGGATAGTGGATCCACTAGTTCAGAGGAGGAGTCAGCACTAGCAGAGGAGCAACCTCCCCATAGACCACCGACACCGACAGGATCCCATCCTCCAATAGTCCCACAACCGCCAGAGCAGGCTAACAGGAGGAAACCAACAAAAGGAGGAGTCATAGCGACCCTTTATGGTGTTCCCAGGTATGATACCCTCTGTATCAGAGGGGTTATTCAGGGGAAACAAGCAATGTCCATGATAGATGGTGGGGCCTGTAACACCCTGTTTCCCCTAGTCTGTAAAAATAACTATATTGGCCAAGAACTATGGCAAACTCAAAGATGTGAATGTTTGATTTGACAGACCCTTGTATGAAAGGTAGATGAATGTAAATTATATCATGAATATGTGTCGCATGATTGTTGGGAGGGGATGTGCTGAAAGAGACCACGGTGGTTGATGAGAGGTGGTGGAAGGGGCCGAGAATGGTTGTGTTAACCTCCACTGAAATGAAACCGTACTGGTTTGTACGTGATCAGAAGCCAAAGCTCACTCTCTGACCCCGGAATGAATTACCCGCCAGGATGGTAGGTGGGGAGGCTCCTCAAGAGTTAATTAGGGGATGGAGGCGAACTGCCCATCTGCATAAGCTCTCAGACCTGACCACGGACAAGGAAATTCGCGCCACATGCAACCTTGTAGGAAGAAAGGAAAGGAAAGAAGTGTGGAAGGGGGAGAGGAAGAGCGCGCGTGACAGGAATCGCGGAAGGAGAACCGGAGGAACTCCAAAAATAAAAGGAGTCATGAGCAGAGGAGAAGGGGAGTAACCTTCGTCCTTGACTTCTGTGAGCTGGAAGTAGGAGACTGAGTCTCAAAGCATCGTGGTCTAGCTCGGGGGTGGCTAGTGGTAAATTTGGTTGGAATCACTGAGCCTACGGTGGGGTGGAAACGAGCACCCCTCTCAGCATTCGCACCACGTCCGAAATTTCTGATAAGTGTTATATCTTGCATTTGGAATTGAATGTCCTAATCGCATGCTCATTTTTATACGCTCGTAAATAGTTTTTGTATAGAAGTGGTTGCCTTGTGTTTTGATTGGAAATAATGGATGCATGCTTATACTGATACAACTACAAATCGGTTAATGTATGGAATGTGTAAATTCGAGATATGAGTCCATTCCCCTAAAGATCGACCCATCTAACTAGGTTAATGCTATGCCCTGGTTTATCCTCCCGAAGGCACCTTTTTCGAGAAAGTTCCCTCACTTTCCAAAGTCGGAGTGCGCCCCTTAATAAGACTACCATTGTAGTAAATCCACGATTTTACCTTGCCCCTGTCACAAAATATATGGGCTTCGAAGTTTCGGCTCCCCGGAAACCTAGGTGCAATACCCCTTGTCTGTGCACATCGCGAAATCCCAACTTTTAAAACCCCGAAATGAGCTTAGTGTATATATCGGCTTCGGAGTTTCGGCTCCTGGGAAACCCAGGTGCGAGACCCCTTGTCTATGCACATCACGAAATCCCGACTTGCGAAACCCTTAAATGAGCTTAGTGTATATATGGGCTTTGGAGTTTCTACTCCCGGGAAACCCAGGTGTGAGACCCCTTGTCTGCGTACATTGCGAAATCCCGACTTGTGAAACCCCAAAATGAGCTTAGTGTATATATGGGCTTCGGAGTTTCGACTCCCGGGAAACCCAGGTGCGAGACCCCTTGTCTATGCACATTGCGAAATCTCGGTATGTGAAACCCCGAAGCGATGTAGTGTGAAGGGATTTCGGCGTTTCAGCACCCGGGAGACCAAAGGGTATGAACCCCTTGTCTTCGCAAGCTGCGAAATCCCAATACGTGAAATCTCGGTAGGTGAAATCTCGAAGTGACTTAGTGTGAATAGGATTTCGGGTTTCAGGGTTTGAAGAGTCGAAGAACTTCACTCCCTTGCATTTTGAACTCCCGGTTTCCAAAGTCTAGATACGGTTTCTGAAGTCCCGAAATGCGAAAGGCACCTCTTGGCTTAGCCCGGGGTCATAACCGATGATCACATGGAGGTGAAGCCTGCGCTTGGTGCGTGAGTTGTACACGACGGATTTTCAACGAAAGGACCAGTGGATTGGTTTAGTGAAGGTCTCGATCGGAATACCTAGCCTACGCTCAGACCTCGTAGGAATTTCGGGAACTTTGTCCCTCGATAAAGAAGGAGAAAGAAAAAGGCGAAAAATCTATTATGTCGTAGTGGGTGTGTGACAAATTGGTATCAGAGCTTGGTTACAACACTTGGCCAACAAATTGGTATCATGAATGGGTTTTGCAAAGATGGGTTGCGCAAAGACTTCACTCGAAGTATTCTTAAAAGGAGTAACCCTCTATCTTAACCCCCCTTAATTGCAAGTTGAAGTTAAGAATGAAAAACTCCTATTGTGTGTATGCATGCAAAAAATATGAACTATGTGTTGGTTATGAATGAATATAAATATTGACTAACAAAAAGCGTTTTTCTTTTGCACACAAGTGGATGATCAATCGTGGGAAACTACAGATGCATAGAATGGTGACTCACCACGAAGTGGGAGATGGCTCCCACAACAGAGACGAAGAGTCTGAAAAGGAGGGCAGTAGGGAACCCTCCAAATCTAGCTGAGACTGTGAGGAGCCTCATGGTCGAACTACAAAGCTGCAAAGTCAACAATGAGAGGATGATAAAATAGCAAGAGAAGCAAACGGAAATTAATGCAGTCTTACTGCAGAGTTTATCTAGCATACAAAGACAATTGTAGCATGAACCTAAAACTAGTCCAGCGGACCAACGACAGACAAAGAAAAGTCGAAGTCCACCTGAAATACCCTGGGAAGAGCACCTCGAGGAAGGTCCACCCCAAAGATAAGGGACAAGCGTCGGACGATTCCTCTGGAAAGGAAGCTGGTGACTTGGAGGGATCTTCTAGAAGTAGAACTAGTTCTTATTCCCGAAGAAAACGAAAGAAGCGAAAGCATTCCAAGAGTCATAATCTCGAAGAATTCAGGAAGGCCAAACCACCCTCTTTCGACGGTGAAATAAAGAAGGGAGAGGAAGCGGAGGCCTGGCTACTTGGACTAAAGAAGTATTTCAGAGTCCATGACTTCTCAGAAAATTTGAAGGCCCGAGTAGCCACCTTCAACTTGAATGGAAAGCTTTCATTTGGTGGGAAGACCTTAAGAATGTAAAAGGGATTCACGAAGAAGGCCTTTCTTGGGAATGGTTTGAGAAATACTTCAGGAAGAAGTATCTATCGAAAAATTATTTCGACGAAAAGACTAAAGAATTCTATGAACTCAAGCTGGGGAAACTCACCACAGAGGACTATGTCAGCAGATTCCTCGAGTTGTTGAGGTATGTACCCTATATAAAAGCAGAAAAGGCAAAGGTACAATGATTCATCAGCAGACTACCTAAGGACTATCAGAATAGGATTGAGTTTGATGAGCCAAAGACCCTAGAAGACACTATCTGAAAGGCAAGATATTGTTATGAATAGCTTGGGCATCGGACAGAACCTTGTGAAGGCTGGAAGCAGAAGAATACTTCAGGATTACAGAAAAAGGGGTTTAAATATCCAAGATTTAGAAATTATAAAAAGGACTCAAGGATGAGCTTTCCAACCCGAAGTGTACACCAACAGAATTTCCCCTCCCAGAGCAGAAATAAACCTTTTGGATCTACCCCAGGAAGGATTGATAACCCAAAGAAAAAACCCTTGAAATGTTGGGGTTGTGGAGAAGAGCATCTACTGAGGGACTGCCCGCACTGACAACATAACAGTCAAAGAATTTACAACGTTCAAGAAGCTACCACCACCAATTATGTGGCCAAGAGTGTGTCGCAAATCTATGCAGCCTTGGATAATAAACAAGATGACCACCAAGCTTCAGTGGTGGAGATGGAAGGAATGATCACCAACCATCTAGTGTCTATTCTAATTGACCCTAGTTCAAATTTGAGTTATATACCTCCTAAGGTTGTTGATAAGTGTAAATTACAGCCACATAAACATGCCAAGCCATCGTTGGTACAGTTAGCCACTAGCACCAAAACAAAGGTAGCGGAGGTCATACCATCTTGTCAATTCACTATGGGTGAATTCCCCACCCAAGCAACCCTTAACGTATTACCCCTAGGATCGTATGACCTGTTGATTGGTATGGACTGGCTATCCACATATAAAGCCTGACTAGACTGTTACCATCAAACCTTAGAATGTGTAAGTGAATAAGGGAGAAGGATAACCCTTCAAGGGATCCAAAAACCTGTCTCAGTGAGGCAAATATCAACCCTTCAAATGAGAAAATATTGCAGGAAGGGATGTCCACTATATGCGATACATGTGTTGAAATCAGTTGAAGATGACAAACCAAGCCTCGAAGACCACCCCACACTAAGAGAATATAGAGATGTATTTCCGGAAGAGGTATCGGGTTTACCTCCAAGAAGGGACATCGACTTCTCAATAGAACTTGCACCGAGAGCAGTTTCAGTGTCTAGGACACCCTACAGGATGAGCACACCCAAGATAGTTTAGCTTAAATTACAACTAAAAGAAATGATGGACAGAGGCTATATCCAGCCCCTCAATAAGGTACCCTCCGACTGTGCATAGATTATAGACAACTCAATAAGGTAACCATAAAGAACAAGTACCCCTTACCTAGGATCGATGACCTGTTCGATCAATTGGGAGGTGCCTCCATCTTCTCAAAGATTAACTTGAGATCTGGATACCATCAAGTCTGAATCAAGGGTGAAGACATCCACAAAACTACCTTCAGGATGAGATATGGTCACTATGATTTTGTGGTAGTACCATTTGGATTGACCAATTCCCCTGCCACTTTTATGTGCTTGATGAACAATGTGCTCAGCAAATTCCTCGACAAATTTGTACTAGTTTTTATTGACGATATATTAATTTACTCCAAGAATAGAGAGGAACATGAGGAACACCTTAGGCTTGTACTTCAAGTGCTAAGAGCACATCATATCTATGCCAAATTTAGAAAGTGTGACTTTTTCCAGAAGCAAATATATTACTTGGGCCATGTCCTATCTGAAGAAGGAGTAGCAATAGACCCTGACAAGATCAGGTCTATCATGGAATGGCCTACCCCTAAGGACATTTCAGATATCAGATCCTTTATGGGCTTAGCAGGATACTACAGGAGATTTATAAAAGGATTCTCCAAGATTGGTTGTCCAATCACTGCCCTCCAGAAGAAGGGGGCTAAATTCACATGGACACAAAAATGTGAAGAAAGATTTCAAACCCTAAAACATCTATTGACCCACGCACCCATGTTGAAGATCGTTGATTCTGAAGCTGACTTCCTCGTGTGCACAGATGCCTGCAAGGAAGGGCTTGGAGGATTCCTTATGCAAGGAGGAAGTGTGGTCTCCTATGAATCCCAAAAATTGAATGAGCATGAAGTCAACTATGTGACTCATGATTTAGAGTTGGCCGCCATAGTGCACGCCTTAAAAATGTGGAGGCATTACCTCCTGGGAAGGAAATTTGTACTCGTGACAGACCACTGTGGATTGCGATATCTGTATGACCAACCAAAGCTCAATGCTAGACAATCTAGGTGGATGGCCCTCCTTAGCGAGTTTGACTTTGAAATCAAACATATTAAAGGAAAGGAAAATAAGGTGGTCGATGCCCTTAGCAGAAGTATGAAAACAATTCACCTGGCAGCGGTGAGCACCTGCGAGACGGATGTCAAGGAAAGAGTCAAGAATGCACAAGAAACATACACATTCTTCCAGACCGTGACCTCATACCTAGATCAAGAACCCACAGGGATAAAGTATGAAGGCTACCAGATGATAGATGGAGGTCTGCTAACTTACAAAAATATACTGTATATTCCATATTGTGACGACTTGAAGAGGTTCATAATGGATGAACTACATAAAAGACCCTATATTGGTCACCCAGGATACCAGAAAATGATCACGGCCACCAGGAAACAATTCTATTGGCCTAGATTGAAGAAATACATAGCTGAATACTTAGCCAAATGAATAGAATGCCAACAGGTTAAAGCAGAACAACGACACCCAATAGGAATTTTACAACCTCTACCAATTCCGGAATCGAAATGGGAAACCATCTCCATGGATTTCATCATCGGATTACCAACCTCGACCAAAAAGAATGACGCCATCATGGTAGTGGTGGATAAATTGAGCAAGTTCACTCATTTTATCCCTGTCAAGTCAACTTGCAAGGAAATAGACATCACCAACGTATTCATGAAGGAGATATTCAGACTACATGGTATGCTTAAAGAGATCATGTCTGACAGAGACACGAAATTTTCTTCCAACTTTTGGAAATCCTTGATGGTTGGTCTAGAGACCAAATTACTATTTAGCACCGGCTATCATCCTCAAAACGATGGACAAACAGAAAGAGTGAACCAAATATTAGAAGACATGCTAAGGATGCATGTAACGCATCAACCGAAAAAGTGGGAAGACTACCTACCACTGATGGAATTCGCCTACAACAACGGCTACCAAGAATCCCTGAAGATGAGTCCTTTTGAAGTCCTCTATGGTAGGTCGTGCAACACTCCAGTCAGTTGGGGTAATCACGTAAACATGGTTACTATTGGATCTGACATGTTGAAAGAAATGGAACAACAAGTGACTCAGATAAAACAAAATCTAAAGGTCGCTCAGAACCGACAGAAAAGTTACGCCGACCGAAAGAGAACTCCAGGAGAGTTCAAGGCGGGAGACCACATATATCTCAGAGATAGGCCCAGGAAGAGTTCCCTGAGGATGGGAGATTTTGCCAAGTTGGCACCTCGGTATTGTGGACCCTTTGAAGTTCTAGATAGAGTGGGACCTGTAGCCTATAGGCTAGCACTTCCTCCCATAGTAAAAGCACATAATGTTTTCCATGTTTCATTATTGAAGAAATATGTACATGATTATAATCATATAATTGATTGGTCTATGATCTAGGTGGAATCGGAGGGAGAATTCCTACCAGAACCTCAATGCATACTGGACAGAAAGGAAACCCTGCTCAGGAACTGAACCATTGCACAGGTCAAGGTGCAGTGGAAACATTTTGGCCCAAATGAGGCTACATGGGAAATGGAAGATGCCATGAAACAGGCATATCCGATTTTGTTTACTTATGTTCATACATGTCATATTGATAGATAGAACATCGAGGACAGTGTTCCTTTAAGGGGGAGGAAATTGTAACACCATGTTTCCCCGAGTCTGTAAAAATAACTATATTGGCCAAGAACTATGGCAAACTCAAAGATGTGAATGTTTGATTTGACAGACCTTTGTATAAAAGGTCGATGAATGTAAATTATATCATGAATATGTGTTGCATGATTGTTGGGAGGGGATGTGCTAAAAGAGACCACAATGGCTGATGAGAAGTGGTGGAAGGGGCAGGGAATGGCTGCGTTAACTTCCACTGAACCGAAATCGTACTGGTTTGTACATGCTCGAAAACCAAAGCTCACTCTCTAACCCCGAAATGGATTACCCACCAGCATTCTAGGTGGGGAGGCTCCTCAAGAGTAAATGAGGGGATGGGGGCAAACCGCCCATCCGCAGAAGCTCTCAGACCTGACCACGGACAGGGAAATTCGCACCACACACAACCTCGCAGGAAAAAAGGCAAGGAAAGAAGTGTGGAAGGGGGGGAGGAAGAGCGCACGCGACAGGAATCGCGGAAGGAGAACCAGAGGAACTCCGAAAATACAGAGAGGCATGAGCAGATGAGAAGGGGAGTAACCTTTGTCCTTGACTTCTGTGAGTTGGAAGTAGGAGACTGAGTCTCAAAGCATTGTGGTCTAGCTCGGGGGTGGCTAGTGGTAAATCCGGTTGGAATCACCGAGCCTACGGTTGGGTGGAAATGAGCACCCCTCTCAACATTCGCACCACGTCCGAAATTTCTGATAAGTGTTATATCTTGCATTTGGAATTGAATGTCCTGATCGCATGCTCATTTTTATACGCTCGTAAATAGTTTCTGTATAGAAGTGGTTGCCTTGTGTTTTCATTGGAAATAATGGATGCATACTTATATTGATATAGCTACAAATTGGTTAGTGTATGGAATGTGTAAGTTCGGGATACGAGTCCATTCCCCTAAGGATCGACCCATCTAACTGGGTTCGTGCTATGCCCTGGTTTATCCTCCCAAAGGCACCTTTTTCGGAAAATTTCCCTCGCTTTCCAGAGTCAGAGTGCGCCCCTTGATAAGACTACCATTATAGCAAATCCGCGAGTTTACCTTGCCCCTGTCGCGAAATATATGGGCTTCAGAGTTTCGGCTCCCAGGAAACCCAAGTGAAAGACCCCTTGTCTGCACACATCGTGAAATCTCGACTTGCGAAACCCCGAAATGAGCTTAGTGTATATATAGGTTTCAGAGTTTCAGCTCCTAGGAAACCCAGGTGCGAGACCCCTTGTCTGCACACATCGTGAAATCCCGACTTGCGAAACTCTAAAATGAGCTTAGTGTATATATGGGCTTTGGAGTTTCGGCTCCCAGGAAACCCAGGTGTGAGACCCCTTGTCTGTGTACATCGCAAAATCCCGACTTGCAAAACCCCGAAATGAGCTTAGTGTATATATGGGCTTCAGAGTTTTGCCTCCCAGGAAACCCAGGTGCGAGACCCCTTGTATGTGCACATCACGAAATCCCAGTATGTGAAACCCCGAAGCGATGTACTATGAAGGGATTTCGGCGTTTTGGCTCCTAGGAGACCAAAGGGTATGAACCCCTTGTCTTCGCAAGCTACGAAATCCCGGTACGCGAAATCCCGGTAGGTGAAATCCCAAAGCGTCTTAGTGTGAATAGGATTTTGGGTTTCAGGGTTTGAAAAGTCGAGGAACTCAACTCCCTTGCATTTCGAACTCCTGGTTTCCGAAGTCCCGAAATGCGAAAGGTGCCTCTTGGCTTAGCCCAGGGTCATAATCGATGATCACACAGAGGTGAAGTCTGCGCTTGGTGCTTGAGTTGTACACGACGAATTTTAAACGAAAGGACCAGTGGATTGGTTTAGTGAAGGTCCCGATCGGAAGACCTAGCCTACGCTCGGACCTCGTAGGAATTTCAGGAACTCTATCCCTCGATAAAGAAGAAGAAAGAAAAAGGCCAAAAATCTATTATGCCGTAGTGGGTGTGTGATAGGGCCACCCACAACTTCATCGACGCTTCACTAGAATTGAGACAAACACTTCAGACAAAGGAGTTTGAGGGGTTTGATGTTGCGGTAGCAGATGGCCACATAGTGGAGTGTCTAGACAGAGTTCCAAACTTAGAGATGAAGTTAGGCAACTACACAGTAAGAGACACATTTTATTTGGTTGACCTATCGGACACAGATGTGGTGTTAGGAGTTCATTGGATGATTACCTTGGGAAAAATCACCACCAACTACCAAACCTTGGAAATGGGATTCAGATATCAGGATGGGAAGAAGGTTGTTCTAAGAGGTATGTCGATAGGAGCACTCATGACAGTTTCATCCAAGAGGATGGAGAGGATATTCAGACATGGGGAGGTAGCATATGCCGCATAATGCTTGATCACTACTCAGAAGGATTCAGAAGGTCGACAATAGTACCATACGGAGATCAAGAATTTATTGGGAATACATCGGCAGGTCTTTGAGGCAATTCCACCAGGCAGACCACCTGACAGGGGGTTTGAGCACACCATTGAGTTGGAGGAGGGAGCCAAACCCATGATCACCCCCCCCGATCGTCATCCTAGGAGGTTCAAGGATGAGATAGAGATGGAAATCAAGGAATTGTTTGCGATGGGACACATCACACTGAGAAACAGCCCATTTGCTTCTTCAGTTGTCTTAGTTCTGAAGAAGGATGGCACCATGAGGATGTGCATTGATTACCGAGCCTTGAATAAGAAAACCATAAATAACCGGTACCCTATCCCACGCATTGACGATTTGATGGATGAACTGCATGGGGCAGTTTTCTTCTCAAAAATTGAACTACGCTCTAGATATCGTTAGATCAACATCTGAGAGCAGGGCATAGAGAAGACGGCATTTCAATGTCATTTTGGACACTTCGAGTTCCTGGTTATGCCATTTGGGATAACCAATGCACCCGCTACATTCCAGTCTTGCATGAACCATATATTCAGGGATCAGTTAAGGAAATCAGTCTTGGTTTTCTTTGACAACATCTTGATCTATAGCCAGTCATGGCAAGATCATATGAGGCACCTGGATGAGGTATTGAGTATCATGGAGGCACAGTCATTATATGCCAAAGAGTCCAAGTGCGAGTTCAGTATGACAAAGATGCTTTACTTGGGCCACATCATCAGTGCACAGGGGGTACAGGTGCACCAAGAGAAGATCAGGGCCATTCTGGATTGGCCGACGCCCAGGAACGTGACAGAATTGAGGAGCTTCTTTGAGTTGTGCAACTATTACATGCAGTTCATCCAAGGTTTTTCTCAGCTTGGAGCACCGCTGACAAATATTGCCAATCATGGGGCCTTCATATGGACCGAGAAATCACAGGAAGCCTTTGATCACATGAAGGAAGTCATGGGCACTTGTCCAGTGTTGGCACTACCAGACTTCACCTTGCCATTTGTACTACGGTGTGATGCATCCAGCGAAGGGATAGATGCAATTTTGATGCAGGGAGGACACCCCATTGTATTCGAGAGTCAGAATCTTAGTCAGCCTGAGAGGTTGTACTCCATTTATGACAAAGAAATATTTTCAATCATGCATGCCTTGACCAAGTTCAAACAATATTTGGTGGGCAGCAAATTCCTGGTCAAGACCGATCACAACAGTTTGAAGTATTTCCTTGAGCAGAAGGACCTCAGTGAGCGCCAACAGAAATGGGTGACGAAGGTATAGGCATTCGACTTTGACATAGAGTATGTCAAGGGGAAGAAGAACATTGTGGCCGATGCATTATCGAGGAGATCTGCGGCATGTTCTTTGATGGAGATTTCAGCAGATTGGAAATCCCACTTGTTAGTGGAATATTCCAAGAACAAGTTCACTCGTGAGGTGATGGATGGGCAGATACAGGATGACCGGTATAGGGTCTTTGACAATGTCATATTTTACAAGGATGGAGTCTACTTGATGCTAGATTCAGGGCTCAAGAAGAAGATCCTCACCGCAGTTCATGATTCACCTCTAGCAGGCCATCAGGGGTTTTTCAAAACCTGTAGATAGATCAGAGAGAGGTTCTCATGGAAGGGCCTCAAATAGGATGTTATGAGACACGTCAGTGAGTGTGTGAATTGCCAGCAGAACAAGTCAGAGCATGCTCTTCCAGCAGGGATACTTCAGCCACTCCCCATTTCAGAGCAGAAATGGGAGAGTATATCTATGGACTTCATCACAGGTCTACCCAAGGTCCAGGGTAGGGACTGTATCTATGTAGTGGTCGATAGATTGACCAAGTTTGCTCAATTTTATGCCATACCGATAGAGTACATTGCAATTCAGGTAGCCGAGCTTTTCTTCAGGGAGGTCTTTAGACTTCATGGGTTGCCGAAGAACATCATCAGTGACAGGGACAGTCGGTTCATCGAGACATTTTGGAGAGATTTGCTTCGGTTGGTGGGGAACAGAGTTGACAACTAGCACCAGCTATCAGCCTCATACAGATGGGCAGACCGAGATTGTCAACAAGTGGGTCGAAGAGTATTTGAGGAACTATGTAGGAGGACAACAGAGAACGTGGGTAAAGTGGTTACATTTAGGAGAACATTGCTACAACACCACCTTCCACATGTCCATTGGTATGACACCCTTCCGAGCATTGTACGGATATGATGCTCCCACTT
>ML781714.1:0-38789 GCA_009831015.1 Picea engelmannii
AATTGATGCTCCCTTAATACTTGTAATACCATCCTCAAGTGTTGTTCATGCTCTTCCTTTGACTTAGAATATATAAGAATGTCATCTAAAAATACAATAACAAACTTGTCTAAGTATTCTCTAAAAATATCATTCATTAAACACATGAAGACAACTAGTGCATTTGATAACCCAAATGGCACCATTGTGAACTCATAATGACCATACCTTGTTCTAAAAGAAATATTGATGATCTCTTCTTCTTTAATTCTTACTTGATAACCTGACCTAAGACCAATCTTGGAGAAAATGTTTGAATCTTTCAACTGATCAAAGAGGTCATCAATCATTGGCAAAGGATACTTATTTTTCACAGTTACCTTGTTCAACTGCCTAAAGTCAATGCAAAGTCTCAATGTTCCATCATTTTTCTTCACAAATAATACTAGGGCACCCCAAGGTGACACACTTGGGCGTATATACTCCTTCTTCAGGAGCTCTTCGAGTTGCATTTACAACTCCTTCAATTCTGGTTTAGTCATCCTATAAGGGGTCTTGAATACTGGAGCTTCTCCAGATTTATGTAGAAATCAATGTCTCTTTTAGGGGGTAACCCTAGTATTTCCTTAAACACATATTCAAACTCTTTTAGGACTACATAATCTTCAATATTTGACACCCTATCTTTAGGTGTTTCTTCCATATGAGCTACAAATATTTGACACCCTTTTCTATAACATTTCTTCAGCTCCAATGCTGAAATTTCTCTGATGGTTACTGACCTGGGAATTCACTGCACTATCATTAGGTTCCCTTCCTCATCCAAGCAAGTAAATGTCTTGTTATAACAATCTAGGATAGCATGATGTTGTTCCAACCAATCCATCTCAATTAAACAGTCATAGGAACTTAAAGGACAGATGTTCAAATCTTCCATGGTGTTCAGTCCATTCATGTCCAAAAGACATGAATTAACCATCTCATTAACTTTTCTTTTGGCTCTGGTAGCCAGCTGCACCAACCAATATTTTTCATTCTTGCTTCTTGGAAAATGAAAACTTTCCACCATCTTAGGATCTATATAACTATGATTAGATTCTGAATCAATTAAAATAGCAATTGTTTGGTTGTTGATCATGCATTCCACTTCAATCATATGTGGTTGATACTCTGCTTGCTTGTTGTCCGGGGCTGCATAGATCATTGGGACATTTATGCCCATGTCCTCCACTGTTTCAACCTGTTGTACATTGTGAACAATCCTCAATTTTTCACCTATGTGAGGGAAATCTCTAAACATATGATCTCATTTACAACCACAACATTGAATAGGTGGTTTCCTTGGCCTTTGACCCCATGTCTCCATCATTCGGGGTTCTTTGGAAGTTGGTTGTCCCTGAGGATTATTTTTGAAGAACGGTGGCTTAGTTCCCTTCTTCCTTTGAACCATCTTGAATTTATTTTTGTCTTCCCAAACTTTTTGGAAAGTTGGCCTTGTTTTCTGTTGATCATATAGGCATTTAGCTTGCCTTATGGTATCCTCCAATGTTTTGGGATCCTCATATTGTATTTTGTCATTGATTAATGATAGAAATCCACTCAAATACCTCTGAATCTTAATTGTCTCAGCATTTATGAAAGAAACATACTTCAGTGGTTCTAATAACCTTCTTTCATATTCATCTATGGTCATACTCCCAAGATTGAGTTCAAAGAATTCTTTCATTTTCTTATCATAGTATCTCTTAGTCAAGTATTTCTTTTCAAAATACTTCTTGAATTCCCTTCAAGTAACATTTTTCTCTTTAATGTGTTGCACCTGCACAAGTTGATCTCACAACATGGATGTCTTTCTCTTGAGTTGATAGATGGAAATTCTTCCTTGTGCATGAGAAGAATAATTATGCAACTGAAAATACTTTCCCATGCCCAGCAACCATGTCTTTGCATCTTCATCCTTCTTGTGTTCACCATCAAATGTAGGAGGTTTGATTTTTTTCATTTCTCCTCGTAGCTCATCCACCCCATACCTCTTATTCTTCCTGAAAGGGGATGGACTTGATCTGATGTGTTCTCTCTTATTTGAATGCATCGGGGAGTGATGGTGATGTCTGCTAACACTTCTTGTTCTTCTTTTCTCATCAAGAGACCTGTCACTTCCTAATTTTCTTGAGCCACTCTCCTTATCCAATTTCTTTTCTATTTGGTTCAATCTTTGCATTAACTTCATGTTGAATTCCTCCTGCTACTCCTTGTCTCTCGTAAGTCTTTCATTATCAGCAATATGGCTTTCGAAATCCTTCTGCAAATTTTTAATGGTCTCTACCATATTCATGTTTTCATCCCTTCCTTCTCCATGTCCATTAGACTTTGTTCCTTCAATGCTCATATAGACATCCATCCCTTTGATATCATCTTCATGGTTGTAAGCCCCCTGTGCATCTTCCATTCCTCTACATTATGTGTTGATTCTAATATGATCTAGTTGTTGTTAAATCTACAAAATGTGCAGCCAATAGAACTTTGTCAGGCTAATTGTTTCAACAATTTCATGAAAATATGAACCATTCTGGTTCAATACTGCATCAGAATTTTTTCTTCTAATTTCCTGAAAATTGAATGTCTTAATCAATTTTTTGGGTGAATAATTATATTCTATTGTCCAAGACATTTTCAACTCCTACTTCCATGCTCAATTCTGAGTCTTGAGCAAAAAGTTATGGTTATTTGAAAATTGTCCATTAATTTTTATATTCCCTCTTCAACTTGGTGCAATTATGCGTTATAATTATGCATTTTTGCACCTACTCCATTGGATTTTTAGTAGGATCTCAATTGGGTTTCTTAATATACATATTTTGGACAGTCTGTCCAAGTTTCACCTCTTTTGGGGTTCTAGGATGTTAGTTACAGCTTGCTGAAGTTCTAGAGCAATTAGTGTCTTTGGTCTGGAATGCTACAAGTATCTTCTTTGCCATATTAAACTTTTTTAACATGCCCAGAATTTTAATTCATCTCTAGGACTATTTTTTATGGTTCAATAGCTTTCCATAGACTACTCATGTGTCTCAATATGCTTCCAGAGCAGAAATTTATGGCCCTTCGAAGTTATTTGGGTCTTAAAATTTACCCTCCACTATTTGTCTTGTAACTTCCTCATAAAATCTTCGTTTGACAAACAGTTTATGCCATTAGGAATCTCTCTCTGGGCTCTTTCATTTGAGATGAAAAGACAAAGTGTACCTTGGTACAGAGTGTACACTCTATTCTTAGGGTTTTTGAGTAGCTAAAAACGTTGTTTATGGCCTCAAAACGTACTGCAAAAAAATGACCTTCAAGCAGTATAAAATGTCGCAGAAATTCACTGGTTTTCTGTTGTTGTACACCATCCAAACTACTTTGCGTGCACAAATTTGAACATGTACACCCATATTTAGCATGCACAGCAACACCATAAGGTATCGCATGCTCCGCACACCTATAACCAATGTGGATCACTTCTTTTTCGTGCCAATAACTGGTGTGCACTACTTTTGAGTCGCGCACCAATATCCACCACGCACAATTTTGGTTCATGCACTAATACATGTTGCGTGTAAGTTATGTGTCGCACACTAATATTCCACGCGCATTTCACTCTACACGTTGCACCATGTCAAAGTTTAGTACACCCCCACCACGCACTAGTCATCTGTGTGCACCATTAATTAAATTGTCGCGCAATAGCATATACCCACATTGCGTGCGCACCAACAAAATTCTTCTATGCTCTGTCAATACTACGCACACCACGTGCACCATTATTATGCGTGCACACACCGTGTGCATCATTATTACCCATGCCCCACTCAATCCACACTGCACAATGCTAAATTAGTATGCACACCTGCGCACCAATATTTTTCGTGCATTACCACTCTACACCGCGCAGCGCCAAATTTAAGTGTGCACACCCGCGCGCCAATATTTTCCGCATATTTCCACTCTGCACCACGCAACACCAAATTTAAGTGCGCACACCCGCGCACCATTATTTTTTGCGCATTACCACTCTGCACCATGTAGCGCCAAATTTTAGTGTGCATATCCACACACCCTTATTTTCCACACATCACAAATTTTTCACTGCACATCATGCATTTTTAATGCGCACATTCATTTTTATGCGCATCAATTCCTCGTGAATTCCACTGTAGAAATTGGGGATTCTGCCTAACTTTTTCCCAATTTTCACCATAGACATTATGCAACTATGAAATTTGTTCAATTTCACCCTGATAACACCAATTCAACCTCTGCAACAACAAATTGTTATTGGTTGACATTTCTGGAACGAATTTTTTTCCAAACTCAATTCATGAATTGAGAATTTTTAATCAACTAATCTCACTCCATTTGTCATGGCTTCCCTCTAACTTCAAATTAAACCAATTCCAGGTCTGAATTTGCTAGAACGGATATTAAATTAAGAATATCTCACTACTTGGCCAAATTTCTCAATTTTCCCATGAATTTAACAATAGAAATTGAGGCTTTTGCCCAATTCCACACAATTGCTTCTAATTTTTACCATGGACGCTCAGTAACTTGAAATTTGACCACTTTGAAGTCAATTCTCTGTGAAATTTCATTTCAACTCAACTTTCTTGACCCATCCAGGTTCAGTGTTGAAAACTAGAGCTCTGATACCATATTGTAACATCCCCAACATCCAACTGGACTATGCCACGTAAAAAAAATCGAACTATATACAAATTAAAATATATACACACAAAAAATCTTGCGTAACTTTATATATATAATTTAAAACAAACAAATACATTCTGCAAATGCACATATTCATACAGAACAATGATAAAAAATACACATGCAGCACACACAGGAAAAACCCATAAAAATAAACGCATAAATAATAATGCAGCATGTAATTTAACACACAATTGACACTTTTCTTGGTAAGAATATCACCAACTACGTGCAAATCTTCTAAGAACCTCCCAACCTTAGACCACACTGCTCATCACTCTCAACAATGGGTCACCCCCGAGCTGCGGCTAAACTCCACACAGGTAAAGGGATTCCCAGGATAATGTATCTCAGACAATAGGAAAGACTCTGTCACGTGTGTCAACTCAAACTAACACACTACAGTCCCTCATTCCACATATGTTTGTCCCACCCTAGGAAGTGTGCCCCTTCTTTGCTCAACAGTGCTTTGGTTGCCCCACTTCCTTTCTGGGCTTCAGCAACAGTTCGTACAGGAAATCTCAGAGCCCTATAGCTGTAGTTTGGCACCTTCGGAAAATCAATTCCCAACAATTCTCTCACCTAGAGAGAATTGTTCATGGGCCTGACAACCCGCCTCTTCATTCCAGCTCCTAAGGTACAGTGCAAGTACAGGTACGAATACAGGTACAGGTACAGGTACATATACAAATACATGTACGGGTATGGTACAATTATAGTAACCGAATGGTACAGTGGGCAGCTTAATGCATGATGAAATGATTGGAAAAATGAACTAAGTCCAAACTATATGTATGCATGTTCCCAACTTGACACTTGTCATGTTGAGAACCACTTTGGCCCACTTGTCCCCATCCTTAGAACTTAGCATAAAATAATTATCCATACTTTATATTTTAAGGAGTATTAATATAATATTCATTTTTTTCTTAAGCTCCCTAGATTAGCCCCTTATCCTTAACTTGTATCCCCCATTTCCCTAACTAGTGGAGTTTAGTCCCCAATACTCTTTTATCATGGTCGGTTTACACATAGCGATGGATTATATTAATGATAAGACATATACAAAAATAGGCTCACTAGCCTTCAACATCTAGGCTCTCCGGCCTAATTCAACACATAAGCCTCCTAGCTTATAATAATTGGCTTACCGGCCTATACAACACAACATATACACAAAAGTTCCATGGCCTCAAAATTGCGCGCACTTAAGTTTGTTGCGCGCAGTATCCTGGAATGTGCACACTTCATCATTTTAGTGCGCAGTACATGTGCGCACTATACCATGGAAGGTGCATGCAAAATGATATCAAACAGCTCACCAGCTTAAGTACATTTGCATTTACATTTACAATTGTGGTTTGGCCTAGGGGTATTACAACTCCCCTCTTCGAGAGCCCCGTCAAGAAATACATGTCTTCGATCTCGATCTCAAGCATATGAGATCCTATCTAAAACGTTTGATCATCGTTGTCTCATATCCCAATCAGATATTTGAGCAAAAGGACTTATTTTCTCATGTTTTGTAGCTTGAAATACTTCAGCAAACCGCAGTTTCATAGAGTTGCCTTCGCTTGAGGGTCTTGTAAGGCGGACATATCATTGAATTCATGCTCTCTTTCCTTCCATTCAATCATCTTGGCCAATGCAAACCTGCAAATTCACAAAAAAACACATTAGCCAAGTTTGCACAAAAGGAAATTGCTTTCTCACAGTTGAAAACAAAAAAAAAAAAAAACAATTTTGTGTTGAGCGCTCCTTGGAAGGAAAAAATAGACCACTAGTGCTCCCCTAGAAGGCATACCGGGGCGCTGAGATCTCGACCAGCGCCCCCTTTGATTGCTCAAGGGAGCGGCAATCATGTTCATCACTCTAGGGCTTTCTCGAGAGCCCAAACGCATAAAATAAACGCTAAAAATGAAAAAGAAAGCATTCAAATGAATGAGAGGGATCATAATACTAACCTGGTCCTGACAAAACTACAAATGGTCACCTGTAGCTCCTACAATCGACGCCGAAAGAATCACTTCCAAAGAGGGAAAACTCAAGAAAAAATGGCAAATTGTAAAATGAAAGTTGAAAATGATTTTTTTTTGTCGTAATTGACTTTTTACTATTTCTAAATAAATTCATTTAAACCCTTTTTTCACATTAATAATATTTTTTTTATTTTTTTTCCCTAAATTATTGTCGAATTTTAAGGAACTGGTGATATTTTTTTCCCAGAATGACTTGTTTACGCAGCAATATACAGAGCAGAGACTTTTTTATGACCTTGTGACTCTATTGAGAAAACTTTGTCATACTTCAAGCTCATTAAAATATGAAGAGTCATTTGTTGGGTAGTAGATTACCCATTTTTCAGATCCAACGGACTAACTACGAAAAATGAACGCTCTAGTCAATCTCGAATAGAAGATTTATCCTTCGTATTATTTTATATTTTTTCAGACATTGGAGACTAAAACTACGAAAAAGAACAACCTTGGAGTTTTCTTTAAGTTATTTTCAAACTCTCTAAACATGAAAAACAACCGAGTTTTCTTCCTCTGTACTCGCAAAAATACACATTGAAGGGCCCATCTAGGGACAAACCCTTACTTATTCTAGTGCATTAAATAAAGGAAGAGAAACTTACCGAAGGTGAGTTATATCGATCATGTGTTACCCTCCTCGAGCTCATTAAACAAAAAAATAGGTACTCATTTATCTGGATGGAGGGGAAATTGAAGGAAGTGGGTCGAGTTTTTGACATCTTTTAAGGAAGCTCTTATGGTCGCCCTTAAACATCGCACTTGTTTTCACCTCCCCATACACTTAGATAATTCATTAGCCTCCGCATTGAACCAATCCTATGAGTCTTTCTTTTTCTTTGGCCCATCCAAAGAATGCTCCAGCGCTTGTTGCATTATGTTTTTGTCCACTCTGAGTCTATGCTGTCAAGTCTTATGTCGTGTCTCAGTGTTCAAGGGAAGTCCTCACCTCAAAAGTCAACTATCTACAATATTACCAGTTCCCATACTCGTTTCAGTCCATTTTTATCTACTATATCTTATCACCTTCATGTGATAAGTTTCATGTCGATCGATGGGGGATACATCAATGCCCTCCTTTGATGAGTCTTTTCCTATCGACTTCAACAAATTATCTGGAAAATAGACTTAGGAACACATCAGTATCTTGGGACCTGCATGCCTCAATGGAAGGCCTCCTCACATTCAGCAGTGGGTATACATCAATGACGCATGACCGAATGATTCCACGAATGTTCAACTTCAGCTCACTATTCATATTCGTTGGATTGTACTTTAAAGTGTCTTGAGAGTCATCAACATTAATGGTGATTTATCCTGCGTTTGTTAACGGTATACCTCAATTATTAGTAATCAAGTGGTTTATGTCATGTTCGACATCAAATCGTTTATTCACATGGACAGAATCGTATTGTTATAGGATCGAGACGAAGATCGTGGGTTGAGTATTCATCTGCATATATTCTTTACCCAAGTTGTGATGGAGATTATTCGACTAATATACATGTTTTAACATAGATCCACTTTCTATTGGTCTGTGGATGTGTTCTTATCACATCGTAAATCCATTGTGTATTATTTCATGGTTATGATCAAGTCAGGTCATAGAAAGATGGATCCACATTGTATCTTTGGTGGCCATCTACTTAATCAATATCATCATGGATCCACAGTGTATTTATTCGCGGTTGTGCTTTGATTAATTTGTATTTTGAGCATAGGCATTCTTGCCTCGGGGATGGAACGCATATTAACATTGTTTGATGGTTGTGTGCAGCTTCTACCAGATTCTCCAACTCCATAACCTTGCTTCGAAAAATCTACGAAGTGTTTCGGCCATCCGCGTTCCTCTTCTAATTTCACACTTTGGGGGAAATCTGTTACACATCAAAATTCCTCACTCTGACAGTGTCGTAAGTGTCACACTTTCATTGTCACAAGTGTTGTAAGCATCGCAAGTATCACACTTTTATTGCCGCAAGTTTCATAAGTGTCGCATTCACTTTTCCTAAGTGTTGCACCTCGAACAACACCATAAAAACACATGCTACAACCCCTAAAACATATTAGAAGAAGAAGTTTCATCATCCGACAGTCGGAACAATATTTTTACCTAGGGAATTATTCATCTTGGTGACATTTTGGAAGATCAACACTCCTCTGCTCATACATAGGGAGTGTTGGCGCTCCTTGTCCATCTTAGGGGGAGCGTTGCAGTGCTCTTTTGTCCACTTTAAGGGAGCGTTGAGTTGGTTGAGGGAATCTTGGAGGAAATCTCACTTTCCTCTAAAGACAGTTATGGATGGATTGGGTTAGTTTGACTCGAATTTGACTCTAGGGTTGCATCTAAGAAAGATATCACAACTATTGGAGTCATATCCTCAACTAATTCTAAATATACTGAAGGTGGTTGAGCCTCTCAAAGCCTATAAATGGAAACATTTTCATAGTGAAAAGGAGGAGAAATCAGCAAAAGCATTGTTATTTTGATTGTGGATCTTTTGAGCAAGGGTTGGATGGGGAGGACTTACAGAGGTTGTTGCAACATCATATGAAGACTGTAAGTTTCCTTTCGAAGTTCTCATTAATATACTTGGATTGTTTCCTTCAACTATGTGTTTACATGTGCTTGGGAGTTTTGGATTCTGGAGGTTACAAATTTACAAGTCAAGGTGGAGCATTGAAGGTGTCCAAAGGAATTTTGGTGGTTATGAAGGCTACAAATATTGGAAACATTTACAAGTTGGATAGAAGTACTCAAATAAATGAAGTAGCGGTGGTATCTGAGGAGGCAAATGAATCTACTCATTTATGGCATCAATGACTAGGTCATATGAGTGAGAAAGGGATATAGATACTAGCGAACCATCTAGGGATAGTAAGGGTAAGCATGTGAGAAAGGGATATAGGTGTCAGTACAAGCTACACATCTAGAGGCTAATAAGGGTAAGCATGTGAGCGAAGATAAGAAACCATTCAAGTTCGAGAAGAAATCAAAAGGTAAATGGAAGAGTAAGAAATCAACCACAGTGAAGCAAGTTGGGGGAAGACATACATGTTCCCACTGTAAGAAAAAAGGACATGAGGAATCACAGTGTTGAAAGTTGCATCCAAAATTACGACCAAGGAAATTAAAGGAAAAAGGGTAGCAGAAGATTGTTGTATCAGCTCATCAGGATCTAAGGTCAAATTCCAAAGATGAATATAAAATCATGGCCATAAGAAGCAAAGGTATATCGGCTATCAATTCAAATTCTTCAATTCAATCTGCCAAACTAAAATTCCAAAAATGAATCTAAAATCATGGCCATAGGAAGCAAAGGTATATCGGCTATCAATTCAAATTCTTCAATTCAATCTGCCAAACTAGAAAGTGATATTGATCAAAAGAAGAGAAGTGAGATTTTTCATGTCAGAGTGATAGTCAAACATACCAAGGTAGATACTTTATTTGACAGTGGATCTCAAGTTAATCTAATATCTAAAGCAATTGTTAAGAAGTTGGGTTTGAAGACGACGCCTCACAAAAAGCCATACACATTAGGTTGGGTGTGTGGCGATGCTAAGTTGCGGGTAACGAAACAGTGTAAGATTAGATTTGCAATAACAACTAAGTTCTTTGATGAGGTCCAGTTAGATGGTGTGCCTCTTGACATTTGTGGCATTGTCTTTGGAAGCCCATATTTATTTGACAGGAAGGTTGTATTCTATCGAAAAGAGAATAAATATCATATTTTCAAGAATGGGGTTGAATATATTGTCAGAGCTCATCGCATCAAAACTAATGTTTCTTTAGTGAGCACTGGGAAAATGAAGAGACATATGAGCACAAGTAATTTTGTTATTCTTATGATAGTGAAACAGACAAAAAAAAGACATAACAGATACTTTCTCAAGTTGTGATCCAAATCATAAACAGGAGTTGATCAATATCATATCTAATTATGATGAGTTGTTCTAGGAACCTACAGGGTTGCCTCCAAAAAGAGAGGTTGAACATGAAATATATTTGCAACAAGATGCTCATCTTCCAAACATTGGAATGTACAGGTTATCAGTGATCGAGAATGCATAAATAAAAAAGCAAGTTCAAGAGCTACTCGATAAAGGAATCATCAAACCAAGCTCATCTCCGTGTGGTTCTCCTATTGTTTCAGTTCCGAAAAAATATGGCACATGGAGGATGTGTATTGATTTTCGAGCCCTAAACAAGATTACGGTAAAGAATCGTTATCCTCTTCCTAGAATTGATGATCTATTAGATCAATTAAAGAATGTTGTGTATTTCACTAAGTTGGACTTGAGAAGTGGTTACCATCATATTAGAATTGCAGAAGGCAACATATGGAAAACTACTTTCAAGACCAAGCAAAGCTTGTTCGAATGGTTGGTTATGCCATTTAGGTTATGTAATACACCAACAACATTTATAAAAGTGATGAATGATGTGTTCTGACTCTACGTGGATGATTTTATTATTGTATATCTAGACGATATATTGATCTTTAGTCAAAGATGGGAAAATCATATAAAGCATGTCAAGACAATCTTTGAACTCTTGAAGAATGAGAAGTTGTATATCAAGTTATTTAAATGTGAATTTGGTAAAACTTCTCTCGTTTATCTGGGATATATTGTACGGAATGGTTAGTTAAAGATAGATCTTGCAAAGGTAGAAGTCATTGTAAAATGGCCCAAGCCAACTACTGCCATTGAAGTCAGGAGCTTCTTAGGAGCAGTACAGTACTAGAGAAAATTCATTGCTAATTTATCATACATAGCAGCACGTCTACATGCATTAACAAGTGTTAAGCAGGTCTTTCAATGGGGAGGCAAGCAGCAGAAAGTCTTCGAGACATTGAAGGAAAAGATAAGCACCGCACCAGTTTTGGCTATGCCAGATCTACAGCAACCATTTGAAATTCAAACCGATGCAAGCGGATATGCCATGGGCGCGGTCTTGATGCAACGAGGTTAACATTCTATCATTTTTAGACTTTCACTCAAGTTGTGGTTAACAATCCAACATATGACAAGGAATTGTATGCATTGGTACAAAGTGTAAAGAAATGGAAGCATTACTTAATGGGAAAAGAGACAATAATTCATATCGATCATCAGTGGTTACAATATTTGCAATCACAGACCAGGCTACAACAGTCACAACACTTCAAGTGGATGGGTTTTTTACAGCAATTTCATTTGGTAATCAAGTATAAGAAGGGTATTCATAACAAGGTCACAGATATGTTGTCAAGACTAGTAATTAATGCATCAACAATACTCAAGTATAATCTTTTAGCACATGAAAGTTATGCAGAACAATATGTTAGGGATGATGATTTTAAAGAAGTATATGATGTTTTAATTCACGACAATCAGCAGTCAAATTATTATATGCATGACAATTTGTTATATCATCTTGGAAAATTATGTATACCAAGAGATGAAAGAGCAAGTGTCAACAGAGAAGCTCATACATCTCTCATATCTGGTCATTTCAAGGTTGGTAAGACAGTAGCGCAGTTACAGAGGTATTGTTATTGGCCTCATATGAACGACACAGTTTCCAAGCATATTAAAGGGTGTGTTATGTGTGCCACAAGTAAACCTAGCAATAGAAAGCTAGGATTATATACACCGCTTTCAGTACCTTCTCAGTCATGGGAAAGCATCTCCATGGACTTTGTAGGGGGTTTGTTGATGTCCAGGATAGGTCATAATTATCTATATGTCGTGGTGGACAGATTCAGCAGTATGTGCATTTTAATGTCATGCAATAAACATATCACAACTAAACAGACAACATAGAGGTTCTTTGGTGTATATGTTCATTTTGGACTTCCTACATCTATAATCTCAAATCGAGACACTCACTTTTAGGAAATTTTTTATCTCATTTATGGGAACTAATGGACACTAAATTGAAGAAGAGCACATTGTTTCATCCGCAGACAAATGGACAGACAGAACAATGGTACATCTACTTTAAGGATACTACAGCAAGCATCCTAAATTATGAGATGAACAATTACCTTATATACAATCATGCCTACAATCATGCCATGCATGTCTATTCAGAAAACTCATTATGAAGTATGTTTGGGGTACTTGCCTAAGACACCTGTGGAATTTGTTTTTGGAGAAGCAGGTAAAGAAGATGGAAAGAATAACACAGATAAAGTTAAAATGTTCATTCAAAAGATTCAACAGATACATCAAGCAGTACAAGAACAATTGGAGAAGAGCCAAGCCAAGTACAAGGCAACGCACGACACGACAAACATCGAGTTGATCATCAGTTTGAAGTCGATGATCAAGTATGGTTACATATCAGCAAAGCTAGAATGTAAGGAGAAAGGTAAAAGGCTAAGACCAATCCGATATGGTCCATTCAAAATCTTGGGAAAGATTGGTATTAATGCCTTCCGTTTAGATCTACCAGCCTACATACAAATGTATTCAATGGTAAATGTTAAGAATTTGAAGTTTTATGAGCCTCCTATGATTATGGATGAAGATGAAAGTATTCAAGCTCCAACAGTTGATGATTTTGGTCTAGAATATTTGGACGAGCTACAGGAATATGTTGTTCTCGACAAAAGAATTAGAACTTCACAACGAGATGATGTTGAATATCTTCGAGTTGGTTTTAAAGGGGCAAAACCAAGTAAAGCAAAATGGATGGAGATCGGAAAGATGAGTGAACTCTACCCTCACTTAATTGCTGAGTAAATCAAAACTTTTGGTGGTCCAAAAGTCTTCCAATGGGGAGGTATGATCCAGGAGGATCCAGGAATGCTCACAGAGGTTCAGAAATATCTAGAACACCCACAAAGGTCCAGAATGGTTCAATAATGCTCAAAATTCGACTGTCCCAAATTCTCTCGAAATTGTCATCAATACGTAGAGCTCGACAATAACTTTCCAACGATGCAAATTTCGCCTCGAACGGAGTTCGTATGCAAAAGTTACGAGCAGTCAAAGTTCAGTCAAACCTGGTAAAAAATCAAAGGTCAAAATCAAAGATGATGTTAGCATTTTTCAGTGAAATACCATTTTGTAAGACATGTTATTGATCGAGGTGGAGTAGCTCTTGAGAAAGTCCATACTCGTGAAAATTGTGCAGACATGTTGACGAAACCAATACTATTAAAGAAGTTGTGGTGGTGTTTGGCTTCTCTTGGCTTGCAAAAGAGTTGATGAATGGGTTTGAACAAGATATCGAGTAAATTGTTGTCAAGGTGAAGATTGTTGGAATTATAACAACAATTAAAAAAAGCTACAGTAAAAAATCCAAATTTACTTATAGTAAATATTTGGTAATTCGTATGACGGAGGCAATTCATGAACAAGTGTAACGGGAGGAGTTCTTGACCTGATGTAATGATATAACCTATTGTATGTCTATGAAGCCCCGAAAGGCATTTGTAACTTTGAATATTGTTGAATAATTAGATAACAATACCTTGCCCCGTGGATGTTTCCTTGACTAAGTGTCCGGGTTTTACCACGTAAATCTGTCTTATGAATGTGCTTGCTATTTTATTATTTCTGTTTAATTTCTCATGTTTCACTTTATATATAATCCGCTTTCAAAATCAACAGCCTCAAGCTAAAGAGTTCAAAATGGCCATTCAAGTTACATGGGGAAACGTTCAATTTCCCATGGATATAGCTTGGTAGCTGTCGGCTTTTTTATAGAGTAGAAATCTACTAGTTTGAGCTTTAACCAATTAAGCTAGAAGCAGCAAACAGATGTAACTACCATCATTGCAGAGTAAACGAGACAACAGATTCATGCTCAGTTATGGTACTCTCAACAATCCAAGGAAACTATAACAGTTAAAATGGAATGACCAGAGCTATATATTACATCATCTTCACTCAAGCAAATGCTTTAGACAATACAATATATGGTATTTTGAGTGTAAACCCAAGTTAGGGTTTTCCTTTACTTCAGATTTCTCTCTATTCCAAAAGTCATAAGCATAAAATTAGCCATCCATCCTCTCTCCTCTACTATGGTTTCCATATTCTTGTATTTATTAGCTTTGTAACCCAATTACAGTCATGTTAACCATCTGTTTAGGACATCAATAAATATTATGTGCATAGAACAGCCAATATATTACTATTTCCATGGAAGATTCATCCAAAATTACTCAAATTCTCTCAAAAATGCCATTACCAAGAATAATATAATACAGGCCGGAGTGCTCGGACAGTGCTACAAGTACAGACAGACACTAACCCAAAGAGAGAGAAAGTAGCCCATAACCATCTAGGATATTTTATCTCATAGATATCCCAAATGCTTCAAAGGACATAAACTTCCTTAATAGCAGTTCAAAACAGGACCTGCACAGACTAGAAGCCTTCAAACTACTTTTATTTCAACACTATTCTAAATTCAATGACTTTAGCCGACCATTCATCAATAAGATATGAACACTCCAGAATCATACAACGTGCCAAAATAATATGGCATACTATAACTACACTCATTCTTGTCTTCAAAGAAACCCAATATTTCTCTTGAAGCAGACTTCAGGCCATCCAATACACCTAGTAATTTGGAGGAACATCATAAGCAGAGGACACCTATTATTGAACTAGAGCTACTCGGTAGCATACAAATCTCTAGCCAGACCAGTGCTTGAGCTATGAAACTATTACAAGAGAAAATAAGAAATCACACCAATGAACAAGAGCGCTTACTCGCCATCTGATATTGCTTTAGCCTTGCATGGCAGACAAAATCCATGTCCACTTTGCTTTCTATACATATTCGCAGAGTAAAGCTAAACAATCATCATTAGGACATTCAACTTTTTCTCCAAAACTTTTGTTGTTCTTCTTTAAAGAGCTAGCCAGATGCCCAACATAGTTCTGCAATGCAGAAGAGAGTAGATGCATTAAGATTACATTTCTCAAGCATCATTGCTTTTATTCATTAAAATGCTAGCCAATGTCTGACAGTTTTCTCTAATGTACACTGATCTATTTGGTTTAGAATTCACTCAGAACCAGCTTGGGTAGCCTACCCTTTTCCATCAAACTGTGTACAAAACAACAAT
This sequence comes from Picea engelmannii, assembly GCA_009831015.1. Taxonomy (NCBI): domain Eukaryota; kingdom Viridiplantae; phylum Streptophyta; class Pinopsida; order Pinales; family Pinaceae; genus Picea; species Picea engelmannii. The sequence goes on from ML781714.1 coordinate 15,839, forward strand.
AATCTCTTCTTGATTAAGCTATATGTCATACCTTGCCCTACTGAATGGCTTTCCCTGGAGCATTGTCACTCTCATACCGGAATCTGCCTGATAAGGTCTGAAAATAAAGAAAGCCAACAGGTCAATAAACTAAAATACAGAAAGCAAATTACATTACATGGTACTTCATTGACTAAGTGACGGATACACTATCAATTTCAAACTTTGGCCAACCGTCAATTCATGGACACTTAGACATAAGGTTTCCTGTCAACCAGACACCATACTTTGTCAAAATGAGGCTGTGCTGAAGAAGCACTACACTTGAATAAGTCAAAGTCTCTATGTCGTTGAACATCCACAACAAGAAAGAAAAATGTGAATCAGATTTAGGATAAGAGTTTTGAACTTCAGTTTCAGAAAAAAAAAATCTCGTATTTGGCTATCAATTGCTGAAATTATTTCTCATTTTCTGCTTCATGTTTGTGTCAAATGCATTTTCTCCCAGGAAACAGTTTGTTTTTACATAAGGTCATCACATGAATGAAGCAGATATCAAGGATGATGTGCAAGCAGTATTTGTACAATTTACTTGTGAATGTACTTCAAGCCAATCTCACTAAGATGGTTATCATGAAAAGGTCTTAAAATTTGAAGATGTAAGTGTGCTGCAAATTAAAGGAGAGCCGTGTCTCTTTTATTCAATTGGGAGCAGAAGTGAAAGCAGATATCGAGGAAGATGTGGAAGCAGTATTTGTACAATTTACTGGTGAATATACTTCAAGTCAATCTCACCAACATGATTGGTCATGAAAAGGTTTCAAAATTTAAGACGCAAGTGCCATACAATTTAAAGGAGAGTCGTGTCTTCCTTTATGTAACGTATTTTTCCTTCAAGCTTTTGTTTCAATTCATGTTGATATCAGATTGAGACTTTCAACAAAGAAGGGCTTTAACTAGAAAGTATCTTTACATTTAAACATAACGAATGAATGTATCATTTAGTATCACTTTATACCAGATTGGTCAAATTTGTTTCCAATCGATAAATACTAAAGACAAAACATCCAGTCCAACTAAACATTTTTTTCATATTTTATTCCTCAACTTGGGAGTATAAAGACAAATATGACAAAGAAGAGATAGGGAATTCCAAAATAGTTAACCAACAACATCTGAACAATCAACATCCTGATGCACCTGTATGCCCAGCATCTGTTGCGCGATCAATACTAAAGACAGAAAACATACAGTCCAACTGAAATTTTTTTGTCATATATTTAATTCCTCAACTTGAGATAATAAACACAAATATGACAAAGAAGAGATGACAAATTCCAAAATAGTTAACCAATAATATCTTAAACAATCAGCATCCTGATGCACCTGAATGCCCAGCATCTGTTGGGTACAGAGAAGACACATAGATTTGGAATATTCTGTCATTATGCAAATTACAAAAGAGGATAATTCTGTTCAAACCATGAGATAACAACTAAAACAGATTTGAAATTATGTCTGAGATAAGCTCACAATAGGTATTGTGAAAGTCATTCAAACAAGCAATGGTTTCAACTGCAATTTGGATAAACATCCCAAGACCAATTATCAGTATCATGAAACCCATTTCAAGGAAGCATTGGTAACAATTGTGATTTGAATAATCATTCCAAGACCAATTTAGTATTGATGAATGTTATAAGTGGCAGGTGCAGACCTCCCAAGCTACAGTGAGAATGTGAATTCCTAATTAGTATGGAATTATGTAGATCACAGGAGTGTGGTCTACCAGCAAGCAGCAGTTGATTGGACTTGTATTAACACAGAGACCCAGGTTCAAACCCCACTACTGGGTGCAGATGAGGCCAGGGAAAGTCCTGGATGATGTTTACAGCATAGAGAGGGGCCTACTGGCAAGCAGCAGTTGATTGGACTTGTATTAACAATTTAACACAGAGACCCAGGTTCAAACCCCGCTAGTGGATGCAGACGAGGCCAAGGAAAGTCCTGCGTGATTTTTATGGCATAGATATGCCTCTATCCCGCCCCTCATAGTGTAGCAGCCTAGCCAAATGGACAGCTGTAAGTTTCTATAAGCAGTATTTCCCCCAAAAATAAAGTATGGAATGGTGTTTGAACCTTAAGCTTCCTGTTAGATTTCACCTGTTGCTCCATAGGCAATTCTCCATTGGCAGTGACGCACTCAGCAGATCCATTTTCCAGCCTAGATTCTTGTGCAGGTTTGCTTGTAGTTAATGAGGAAGGCGCACTAGAGATTTACTGGAAGAGGCACACTAGTTATTAGGCATCTTTTGTGTGTGGCACATGCATGAGAAGCCCTTCTGGAAGGTGCAATTCCCTATGCACATCAAGGCAAATGCTGTCCTATTCCGGGGAGGCACAGTTCAATTCAAGTTAAAGCACCTTGCATGTGTTTTGTTCTATTCTAGGTTGGTCCATATCCCAAGGCAAAATAGGTGCATGACTTGGGGATTTTCTCACGCTTGTGCTTTGTTTTCCACAGGCCAGCAAGCATTTTGAATATTAAAGATGGCCATTAGATGGTATAAGGCCCTAGCCTTGAATGGCTTTGGGCCCTCCGCCGCACGATCACCTCGGTGGTCATGGACCAGCACGGACAGACTTGATGTAAGGTTGATGGCTAGAAGAATCGGTTTTGGAGTGCCTTGGCCTGTTGGCAAGGCACACCATGGACATGTCAGAGGCCCTTGCTCAAACTACATGCACCGCAAACCTTGGCAGCTTGCAATAGTTGGACACACCAAGAGAAGCTTGGAGAGAACTTGGTGAGGGAAGGCAAAGTGGGGGATATGGCATATGACCCTAATTGGGCTACATGCAGACTCAACGCATTGGGTGTTCCACACTTGGGGGTTGCGACAGACAACAAAAGTGCCTTTGGGCACAAGCATCCACAGAGGGCAATCATGGGACACACTCATTGGGCACACATCTATTGGACACACTTGTTGGGTGCATTGGATGCACTTTTTGGGTGCACCCTTGTCGGGCACGTGGCACTTTGCGGGCAGCACCATTGGACATTGGACAATCGACAGACAATTCATGAAAGGGGTAGTGGCACCAACAAGCACAGTCAAAATTGGCCATATGGCACTTGGGTCCACTTAGGCTTGGAGGGGCTTGCAAGTGCAAGGCAAGTCTTGTATAAATAGTGGACACCTCAAAGGTGCTAAGGCATCCATCATCCATTGATCATTCACCAAGAATGTAAAGGGGCTCTCTAATTGTGCTAAGTTATGGGGTTGGCACAGTAGGGCGAATTGCACTGGCTCAATGAAAAGAAGAAGACAGGACCTATAGGAGGTAGGCTTGTGGTTGCTTCAAGGGTTTGATTGTGCAAGTCTGTTGGGCAGTAGGTAGAAGGCAATATTGCCTTAGACGCATGTACATCTGTAATAGAGTTGCAGGCAGAAGGGTGCAACTTCCTTGTTGTATATCAGTAACATTCTTTGTAATAAAGTTAAGGCATCTACTTTGGATGCTGCCTATATTCATGCGTTGTAGTCTCTTTACTTGGATGAATGTTATGTTCCTTGCAATGTATTATGTGGCTAAGTATTGAATAATTGGCTAAGTATAAGTATTGCTGGGATGTTTTAAAGGCCATGGTTGGACGTGTGCCTGCTGGTTTATGAACTTGATTGAGTAGGACTTGGTTGCATTTGAAAGATTATAGCTTAAGGCAAAGTTATGGGCAGACCTTTAGTGAAGAGGCATAGTTTGGTTGTAGTAGGCGAAAGCTGGCCAAACCATTGAGGTCAAGGCACAACAGTGCTGCACAACTCAAGTGTCGAAACAAACTTGGCAAAAACTCAAGTTTGCAAAAAAAAAATCGAGCAAACTGTAGGTTCATGACAGATGATCATTATGTGTTTTGAAGGAAACCTTTGATTGGCCCAACACTGCAAATATAATGGAACAATGAACTGCGTGCATATGTCAAATTTTTATAGTCAGCAAAAGCATGGTAGCAGCATGCAGTTTGAAGTTTGTTGGGGCATGAATCATGGATAGGCATGTTTAACTTGAAATGTTGATGTGTACGTGGGATAGGTTTCCACATATGGAGTAACAAAGATGGAAGATAAAAGTTGAGGCATAAAATAAATGACCCAATGAACCATGTGCCATAAAAAATGCTAAATTTAAGGACAAATCCATAATATAGCGCATAGGATGCTGACAGGGAATGAAGGCCCATGTTTCAAGGAGTAGAGATGGTGCTTCTTCAATATGGAGGACAAAGAGAATGCTTTAATCAGCTTTGAGGGGTTGGAGGGCACTTTCTCCAAGACCAAAGAACATGGATTAAGGAAATCAAGTTTCTCTTTGCCATGAAACCTAAAGCCTATTTCGAGGAATCAGTTAAGGATTATATTGATGAGCATATACATCAGAAGAATGATCAGTTTTGACTCTCTCAAGAACGTGATGGGCTCAAAATTTTGTTGCTTATCAAGAAGATTTTAATGTAGTGATACTGATCATCCTTTGACATAGTCAAAGATGATCAATACACAAATAATCTATTTGAGGAAAAAAGGAGAGTTAAAGGGGTTGGATACTTGGGACTTTTCCCCCATCCATTGAAACTATTGTTTAAGGCTTTAAGCAGCTGGCAGATAATGCCAAAGAATCAATCATGTCTCCATTTCTTTCTCTATATTTGCATATTAGTTTTATATGTTGGCACTGCGATTCTCTTATTTCTTTGAGTTAATATAGTTAATGTAGTTGTGGATGTATCTCCCCTGCAATGTATGAAATATATGTGAGCTGAAATAGTGATCTAATCCCTGGAAGATCAGTGTGTCAAGGACATAACTGGATTTTTCCCTTACTAGATTGTGCCATAGAGGCAGCTCCGAGTTAGGCAAGTTTACAATTGACCTTTGTACTTGAATTGGACAAGGTGGATGAATTGAATACAGAGATCTTTCCTTGCTTCAAGATTCATCTACTTAGCAATAACATACTGGTTAACATGACCAGTCTTTTGGGACTAATCCAAAATGAGATTCCTCACTAGAATTCTTCATCATCGATCGGACTCCTGTTCATCTTCTTTTCACTCCACAACCCAAGGAGTTGCCACTAGTCATGTCAAGGATCATCACTAAAATCTTTTATTCTGTTCTTGTATTTTCATGAAACTTGTTGAGCATCTGAGGATTCAAGCCTCCTTGAAGTTATATCAGGGAAGCCCCCCTAGAGATAGAAAAGAACCAGCAAGAAGTGAGACGAGTGGCTTTTGCGGTGAAATTGAGAAACAATCCTGCATATCACCAAAATTTTGTTGATTGGTATTAGGGACCTAATATTCTGCAATGTGATTTAAGGTGATAACAATCCTCCTAAGAAGTTGCCTACTTATGTTGCACTGATGTCTTCTCTCATTGATTCAGAGCCTTCTAGATTTGAGGAGGCATATGCAGAGTAGGTTGTGATGTCCCGTTCCCAAGAGTAGGCCAGCAGGGAGTGACTTAGCTGTTCCCGTAGACTATAGTCAGACACAAACAAGGAACAAGGGGAGAAATAAAGGTGAACAGATGGTTAAATGATGAATTAAGCCAAAAAGCATAGGAAAAGTCACTTAAGCCAAAGTCAATGGAGAAATAGAAGAAAAAGGTGTTGAGGGGGGACTTAATTAATTAATCACTCAACTTAGGAGTAAAACACCTAGCTTAAGTGATGTCAACGAAGAATTAGATCGGAGAAGATATAAAAGGAGGAATTCGACCTAATTCTTCATTATGTTACGATTTGATGTTGAGAATAGTTTCCAGAGGAGTAAGTCGACCTCTTTGATGTTTTGTGGATTTCTAGAGGAAACCACCACCCAAATCGGTTTCGATGTTGGAAGACACACCCTAGCCTATCGCAGATACCATCCAAGTATTTCCCCGCGCTAGATTAGGAGTATACAGATCCAGTTCACAGTTTTTGCAGCGCAGTCAGTGAGGGCGCAAGGGTTAGAGAGCGCTTTTGTGTAGCTAGACAAGGCCAGGGCTTATCTCGTCAGATCCTTCCAACCCAGTTGAGAGGAAACCAAGGCGCCTCTTTTGAGCCACCAGTCATCAGATTCTGATGGTGGAATCTGCCAAGGCACATCAGACAACTAGGAAGTGCACAACTCTTGAGAAGGGACATTTGGGTTTCTAGGGGGCTTTCCGGATCAAACCTGGGGAAACCCTTCCAACCCAGTACAAAGGAGGCTAGGGCGCACATTTGGAGACAGATATCAGTGGAATTACCAAGGCACATTGTCAAAGCCTAGGAGATGCGCAACCCCTCAAGGGATATCATCTGGGGTTCATCCAAAGCTTCAATGAGTCGATCTCCGGTCTGACAGATATGAGGAGGAGCCTAGAGGCCAGGGCGCTCAGTTTGGGACAGTTTTCAGGCTGATCGATTGAGTATAGCCACCAGGGCAAGTTTATCCAACATTTGCAACAGTTGTCGTGAGTTTCTGGAGCTGCATGTTGTCAATCTATACGTGCATGTGCAGATCTATCCACATCTTCTAATCACAGATATTTTGTATTAGTTGCATTGTATTCCAGTGACGATCCATGAGATCTAGCCGATGATTATTTTTCTGCTTCCAGCAAATCAATTGTATTGTCTGCTTTTTCCATATAATACATGATATAGAGATTGTGTTGGTTCCTTTTTCACATGCATCATATATATTGTTCAAACCTTATTTATATGACCCACACACGCAAAAATCACCAAGCATGTTAAACAAGTAACTAAAATGCATCCAGAAACCCCCAGAGTATCAAATCAGAGAACCTATACACGAATGTGGCAGTAAATATCCAGATCAACCGGATTTGGGATATTTCAGTGGTATCAGAGCCTTCTTCCTGCCAGCCTGTGAAGAAATGCTTCTCATGACCCCATGATTCCGAGAACATGTGCAAAATACCCAAAGGGCAGAGGACATATTGGGGACAAGTACATTCAGTACCGTAGAGGACATAATAGAGACAGAAGAGACAGGAACAGAAGGGACTACACTCCCTTCCACACTAAGTCAGATACAGAGCCAAAGTTAGAGGACAGGGATCACATCAGTTCCAACACAGAGGCAGATGTAGAGAGGACCATGGGTGACATACGTGAGACACCGTAGGGGGAAAGGCCCCGAGACACATTCTGACAGTATGCAGGCCATCTTGAATGACCTAGCTAGAGGACAGCAGGACATGATGAACGCCATAGCACATATGGCCATCAGCACACAGATGATCCAACACAGTGTGAGCACCATGGGTGCCAATGCTGCAAGAGGAGTGAGTGGGTCAGGAGGACACCAAGGAGGTGGAGTCAGTGGCTCCAGTGGATCCCAGGGCGGAGCGAGTGGACATCCCTCTCCTATCCGTGCCTATACATCATCTGGGAGGATTCCCCGACCGTTGTATCCGCAGTTCCAGGGGGGACAGCCAGAGCAGACAAGAGGACAGCCCAGACAGGGGCAGGCAATGCCACAGGACCCATTCGAGGAGTACAAGAGAGATTATTTGGCACTGGAACCAGAGTTCCATGCAGACATGAGCTTGCTAGACTATTGTTCGATTAGATATCGAAACAAACCCCGAGAGACAAAGGGGCAATGCGCAAAATCAAAACGTGGACTTCATTAAGAAAGTGGGAAAGCTGAACATTCCTACTTTCGACGGGTCATCACGATGCCCAGCGCAGGCATGGGTACAAAAGCTTGACACATATTTCAAGCTCAACCCGATGACAGAGTTAGAAGCTATCAGCTTCACCACCTTGCACTTGGATGGGGAGGCCCACGAGTGGTGGTACCATGGGTTGGTGACCTTGGGTCACAGCCACATTACTTCGTACTTGGAGTTCACCAAGAGGTCGATGGAGAGGTTTGACAGGAGAGATCCAGAACTCCATTTCAGGGATCTTACACAGTTGAGATCGACAGGGTCATTTGAGGCCTTCATCACAGAGTTCCTGCTGAAGATAGTGGTCGTATCAGATATATTAGAGCACGGATTGGTGATGTTGTTCACCGAGGCGTTGACATAGCCATTGAGGAGTTGGGTTAAGGCTTTCAAGCCTCACACCCTACAGGAGGCCATTGTGCGCACGAGAGACATGGGGAACTCAGCGTTGAAACCCAAAACCTTTACCAAACCCTTTGTACCACAGAGAGACGGGGATCAGAAAAATCCTCGTCCTCGGAGGGAATGGAAGGGTAAGCCCAAGCTAGATGATGACACCAGACGGGAGTTGATGAGGAAGAAGCTTTGCTTCTCTTGCAGAGACCCTTGGGTCCCAGGGCATAGATGCATGGGAAAGGGACAGATCCACTACATTGAGGTGGAATCGGGCAGTGAGGAGGAGGATGAGGGGATCGGGGCACAGGCAGATAGTGATTCAAAGGGTGGGACTACACACGAGCCAAAGCGGCATCCGAAGAAACCTTAGATGTAGAAAAAGGCACAGCCAAAGGAGGAGACAAAACCTCGTAGAGAGGTGAAAGGGGGAACCACAGCAACCCTTTCTGGAGTACCCAGGTACAACACTCTTAGGCTCAAGAGCCTTGTATAGGGGTAGCACATGACAGCTCTAGTTGATGGTGGGGCCACCCACAATTTTATAGATGCGTCCTTAGTAGCCAGGAGGGAGTTACGCATTGAGGAGTTTGAGGGGTTCCACATGGCAATGGCAGATGGATACACTACGACATGCTTGGACATGGTCCCAGACCTAAAGGTCAAGCTAGGAAACTACACCCTCACGAATAACTTTTATGTAGTTGACCTATCAGATACAGATGCAGTATTGGGGGTACAATGGCTATATTCATTGGGGGAGATTGGGTTCAACTATCAAACGTTGACCATGAGCTTCAGAGACGCCAGTGGATCGAGAGTGGTACTAAGAGGTATGTCTACAGGAGCACCCCGAGCAGTATTAGCGAAGAGGATGGAGTGGATCTTCCGTCGCGGTGATGTAGCATATGCAGCAGAGTGTTTGATCACCACCCGGAAGGATTCAGAGGGCAAAGAGCATTACCATCCACAAATCAGGAAGCTTTTGAGTCAGTCAGTATGAACCAGTGTTTGGGTCGATACCACCAAGGAGACCACCTAACAGGGGGTTTGAGCATACTATTGAGTTGGAGGCAAGGGCTACACCAGTGATCACTACGCCCTATAGGCACCCCAAGAGATTCAAGGACGAGATCAAGAAGGCAATCAAAGAATTGCTTGCAATGGGGCACATCAAGCCCGGCATGAGTCCTTTTGCTTCTTCAATCATTTTGGTATTGAAGAAAGATGGCACATTGAGGATGTGCATTGACTACAGAGCTCTCAATAAGAAAATGATCAAGAACAGGTACCCCAATCTGCGCATAGATGAGTTGATGGACGAGCTACATGGGGCAGTTTTCTTCACCAAGATTGACTTGCAGACAGGATCTCATCAGATCAGCATCAATGAGCAGGACATAGAGAAGATATCGTTCAGATGTCATTTTGGACATTTCAAGTTTTTGGTCATGTCGTTTGGGTTGACCAACGCACCGGCCACTTTTCAATCTTGCATGAATCACATCTTCAGGGGGCAGTTGAGGAAGTACCTTTTGGTATTCTTCGACGACATTTTGATTTATAGCAGGACATGGAATGAGCATCTGGCACACTTGGAGGAGGTCTTGGGCATTATGCAGGCACAGTCATTATATGCAAAGCAGTCCAAGTGTGGGTTCGTGATGAGGGAACTATTGTACTTGGGGCATATCATCAGTGAGCAGGGAGTACAAGTTCATCAGGAGAAGATTAGGGCCATTCTGGATTGGCCAACACCCAAGAACCTCATAGAGAGGAAGGGATTCTTTGGGTTATGCAGTTACTACAGGCGGTTTGTTAGAGGCTTTTCACAGTTGGGAGCACCACTCACAGATCTAACCAAGAAAGGTGTTTTCATTGGATGGATGAGTCACAACAAACTTTTGAGAAAATGAAGGAGGTTATGAGCACATGCCCTGTTCTAGCCCTTCCGGATTTCTCGCGGTCATTTGTCTTAGAGTGCGACACATCATGGGTGGGGATTGGAGTAGTTTTGATGCAGGGGGGCATCCCATTGTGTTCGAGAGAAGGAAACTCAATGAGTCACAGATACTCTATTCGATCTACGACAAGGAAATGCTAGCAATCATGCATGCCTTGACCAAATTCAGGCAGTATCTAGTGGGTAGCAGGTTTGTAGTGAAGACTGATCACAACAGTCTCAAGTATTTCCTGGATCAAAAAGACCTCAGCGAGAGACAGCAGAAGTGGGTTTCAAAGATCCAAGCCTTTGATTTTGACATTGAGTATGTTAAAGGAAAAAGGAACGTCATAGCATAAGCCTTGTCCAGGAGACCAACAGGGTGTTCGATGATAGATATTTACACAAACTGGAAGGCACATTTGTTGGCGGAGTACTCCAAAAACAAATTTGCTTGTGAGGTACTGGATGGACAGATAGTTGTTGATAGATACCGAGTACTAGATGTCATTTTCTACAAGGACCGGATCTACTTGGTTCCTGAATCTACCTTAAAAGGGAAGGTTCTAAAGGTTTGTCACTATTCGCCTGCAGTCGGACATCAGGGATACTTCAAAACTTACAGGCAGATCAAGGAGAGATTCTCATGGAAGGGTCTCAAGGATGATGTACTGAAACACATCCGGGAGTGCACGACTTGTCAACAGAATAAGTCCGAGTAGACACACCCCGCGGGGTTACTTCAGCCTCTACCCATTCCGGAGCAGAAATGGGAGAGAATTTCTATGGACTTCATTATAGGTCTTCCTCGAGTGCAGGGCAGGGATTGTATATTTGTAGTGGTCAACAGGATGACCAAATTTGCACACTTCTTTGTCATACCCACAAACTACAAGGCCATACAGGTTAGCGGAGCTATTTTTCAGAGAGGTTTTCTGATTGCACAGTTTACCCAGGCAAATAGTCAGTGACAGAGATGGGCGCTTCATCAGCGCGTTTTGGAAGGAGCTCTTCAGGTTGGTGGGCACAGAGTTAGCCACGAGTACCAGCTACCACCCACAAACAGATGGACAGACAGAGATTTTCAACAAATGGGTGGAGGGGTATCTGAGAAATTATGTGGGGGGGCAACAACACACATGGGTGAGATGGTTGCACATGGGTGAGTATTGTTACAACACAACTTACCACATGTCTATCAGGATGTCGTTGTTTAGAGCATTGTATGGATACGATGCACCCTCTTTTGTGGAGACTGTGTTTGGGGATAGCAGGGTCCCAAGGGCCAAAGACTGGGTTGAGGAGAGTCAGAGGATTCCACTGGTGATAAAGGAGAACTTACATGCATCTCAGAACCAGCAGAAGATCTATGCAGACATGCAGAGGATAGAGCGCAGTTTCGAGGTAGTGGCCTTGGTTTTTCTGCGACCACAGTTGTACAGACAGTTTTCCTTGAAAAGAAGCGGGGCAGAGAAGCTGAAGCCTAGATTCTATGGACCATACAGAGTCAGCATGAAGGTAGGTGAAGTGGCCTATGAGCTAGAGCTACCAGAGGGTAGCAAGATTCACAACGTATTCCACGTTTCTTGCCTTAAAAAGGAAGTGGGACAACAGGTTAGCATTTCAGAGGAGTTGCCACCCTTGGATGAGGAGGGTCACCTGGCGCTAGTACCGAAGGAAATGCTAGAGCAGAGAGAGCACAGATTGAGGAGCAAGGTTATTAGGGAGTGCTTGGTCAGATGGAGGGGACTTCGAATGGAGGATGCCACATGGGAGGGAGAGCATATATTGCAGCACCCAGGATTGATGTTGCTTGAGGACAGGCAATCTCGGGAAGGGGGGACTGTGATGTCCCATTCCCAAGAGCAGGCCAGCAGGGAGTGACTTAGTAGTCTATTTGTTCTCGTAGACTATAGTCAAGCACAAACAGGGAACAAGGGGAGAAATAAAGGTGAACAGATGGCTAAACGATGAATTAAGCCAAAAAGCATAGGAAAAGTCACTTAGGCCAAAGTCAACGAAGAAATAGAAGAAAAAGGTGTTGAGGGGGGGACTTAATTAATTAATCACTCAACTTAGGAGGAAAAGCGCCTAGCTTAAGTAATGTCAACAAAGAATTAGATCGGGGAAGATATAAAAGGAGGAATTTGACCTAATTCCTCATTATGTTATGATTTGATGTTGAGAACAGTTTCGAGAGGAGGAAGTCGACCTCTTTGATGTTTTGTGGATTTCTGGAGGAAACCACCACCCAAATCGATTTCAGTGTTGGAAGACACACCCTAGCCTATCAGAGATACCATCCAGGTATTTCACCATGCTAGATCAGGAGTATACAGATCCAGCTCACAGTTTTTGCAGCGCAGTCAGTGAGGGCACAAGGGTTAGAGAGGGTTTTTGTGAAGTTGGACGCGACCAGAGCTTATCTTGTCAGATCCTTCTGACCCGGTTGAGAGGAAGCCAAGGCACTTCTTTTGAGCCACCAGTCATCAAATTATGATGGTGGAATCTGCCAAGGCACATCAGACAGCCAGGAAGTGCGCAACTCTTAAGGAGGGTCATTTGGGTTTCTAGGGGGCTTTTCGGATCAGATCTAGGTAAACCTTTCCTACCCAGTACAGAGGAGGATAGGGCGCACATTTCGAGATAGCTATCAGTGGATTCTGTCTGTGGAATCACCAGGGCACATTGTCAAAGCCTAGGAGGTGCGCAACCCCCCAAGGGATATCATCTAGGGTTCATCCAAAGCTCCAGTGCGTCGATCTTCGGTCTGACAGATATCTTTGGCCAGGGTGCTCAGTTTGGGACAGTTTTTAGGCCGATCGATTGAGTATAGCCACCAGGGCGAGTTTATCCAGCATTTGCAACAGTTGTCGTGATTTTCCAGAGCTGCATGTTGTTGATCTATCCGTGCATTTGTAGATCTATCCACATCTTCTGATCACATGTATTTTGTATTAGTTGCATTGTATTTCAGTGACAATCCATGAGACCTAGTTGATGATTATTTTTCTGCTTCCAGCATATCAGTTGTATTGTCTGTTTTTTCCATATAATACATGATATAGAGATTGTGTTGGTTCTTTTTTCGCATGCATCATATATATTGTTCAAACCTTATTTATATGACCCACACATGCGAAAATCACCAAGCATGTTAAACAAGTAACTAAAACGCATCCAAAAACCCCCAGAGTATCAGATCAGAGAACCTAGACACTAGTGTGGCAGTGAATATCCAGATCCACCGTATTTGGGATATTTCATAGGTGTGGTAGGATGCTATAACTAAGAAGTATAACTCCATTCTGAAGAATGATGTCTAGGAGATTGTTCCAAGACCTATGGAGAAATTTGTGATTGATTCCACGTGTTTGTTCAAAATCAAGCATGTGGCTGATGGGAGCTTAGAAAAGTACAAGGCCAAGTTTGTGGTATGAATATTCTCTCATAAACAAGAAGTTGATTAGGAAGAGACTTTTGCTCCAGTTCCCGAGTATACTTCTATCAGAGTCATCTTGTCTAATGCATCACTTTTTCATTGGCCTTCATACTAGATGGATATAAACATTGTTTTTTTGAATGGTGTCATTCAAGAGGAAGTGCAAATTAATCAGTCAAGGGGTTAAGTGCATGAGCATGTGCGCAAGTTGAAGAAGGCCCTTTTTGGGCTAAAACAAGCACCATGTTCACGGTACTAAAGGATTGATTAGTATTGACTAAATTTGAGCTTTACCAAGACTGTTGTAGATCCTAACCTTTATTATTTATATGATAAATCCAATATGCTTATGTCTCGGTTTTGTATGTAGATGACTTGATTCTTATGGGTAGTTATGATAAGCTCATTTCATGGTGCAAGGGGAAGTTGGTTAGCGAATATGATATGAAGGACATCAACCTTATGCATTACCTTTTGGGTCTCGAGGTTTGGCAAGGTGCAAGTGAGGTCTTCCTTGAGCAGGGGAAGTACACATTGGAGATTTTGAAGAGATTTCAGATGTTGGATTGCAAACCTTTGGCCACTCCTATGGTGCCAAATCTGAAATTATTTGCTCATTAGATTCCAATTTGGTAGATCCTTCTATGTATAGGTAATTGATTAGTTCCTTGATGTATCTTGTGACACCGGGCCTAATATATGTTTTGCAGTGAATACTTTGAGTCGGTTCATGGTTGAGCCTCAACATACTCATTGGATTGTTGCGAAGCATGTGCTTAGATACTTAAAGGGCACAATTCATTATGGCATGAGGTATGTGGGAGATGGTGAGTTGTTGTTGCACGGTTTTGTTGATTCTAAATAGGTGGAGGATGCTAGTGCTAGGAAGAGAACCTCTAGTTTTTGTTTCAATGTGGACACACGTATGATTTCCCGGTTCATCAATAAGCAGGGGGTAGTTGCACTTAATTCATTAGAGGCGGAGTACATGGCAGCTTCAACTACTTTTTGTGAGGCCATATGGCTTCGCAAGTTGACTGCAATGTTGACCAATCAAATGTTGGAAGCTACTGTTGTCTATTGTGACAATCAAAGCTACATCAGGCTCTTTGAGAATCCAGTGTTTCATGATCACTCAAAACACATTAGCATTCAGTACCATTTTCTCAAAGATAGAGTTCAAAAGGGAACGGTGGTTCTTGAGAATGCTCCTTTAGATTCGCAAGTGGCAGATATTTTGACCAAGCCCCTAGCTATGGGGAAGTTTGAAATGTTGAGGGAGAGACTTAGTTTGGTGGAAAACACCTTTCTAGCAAAGGAGTGTTAGATTTTCCCTATTGCTCCATAGGTGATTCTCCTTCAGCATTAGTGCAATCAATGTATTCATTTTCCAACCTAGATTCTTGTCCAAGTTTGCTTGCAGTTAATGAGGAAGGCGCATTAGAGATTCACTGGGGGAGGGACACTAGTTATTACGCATCCTTTGTGTGTGGAGCATGCATGAGGAGCCCTTCTATTCCTAGAAGGTGTAGTTCCCTATGCATGTGAAGGCACATGTTGTCCTATTCTAGAGAGGCACAGTTTCAATTGGAATTAAGGTGCCTTGTATGTGTTTTGTTCTATTCTAGGTGGGCACATATCTCATGGCAAGGTAGGCGCATCACTTGAGGAGTTTCTCATGCATGCATCCTCCTCTACAGTTAGGCACACTCTTCTAGATTAGGTTTTTTTTAATTACATATAACTATTCACCCCACCCTCCTCCCCATAAGAAAAAGTGAGATGAGATATTTCTCATGGCTTACAGCCTCAACAACAATTGGCTCATGAAGAGCAAAAAATGTCACAAACGAGATTTGAACCCAAGCGAGGAGGATAATATTTCTCCTCCCTAATCACCCAAGTCAGACCCAATTGACAAAACAACTTCCAGATTAGGTTTATCCATGCACGTCGGCACATTATCCTAGGCACTTAGGGTTAGGATTTCCTCTTGACAAGTGAGGCACATCACTAGGGTGTCTACATTCATTGTAACTCTAACCTCCTTTTCTTCTATAAAAGAAAGGCAGGGTGTTCCACTGGGATGGGAAAACAATAGAAGTTTTGAGCTTATTGCATTGTAATTCTTTCTTTCAATTAATAACGAATAATGTGATTGAGTGCTGAAGATTTAGCTTGCTTCCCTAGATTTTCAGATTGATGTGTTTGTAGATCTAGCGTTCCTTTTATGTTGTTCTGATAGATGATTAATCAGTTTTTGATTCCCAGATTAGGGTTTTGTTTTCGGACTACAAATCTACTTACCATGTACTGAAAAATTAACACTTCACCCACTCGAACACATCTACTTTCCATGTACTGGAAAATTAACACTGCACCCACTCAAACACATCTACCTACCATGGATAAAGATGTTGCGTGACAAGTGCGTGATGACAATATCCGACTGTTAAGGGGCTTCACGTAGATAGGGAAACCGGGGGATGACAAGAGGATAATCTAAGGACACAAGAGAATGAAGGAAGTGATGAAGAAGGAAGGGAGGGACTGAGGATGCAGAGAGTCGGAGAAGGCATACAAGAGGAAGAAGAAGAGTTTGGAGAACTGTGTAGAGGAAGGAGGTACAAGAGGCGAAAGACCGGAGCTGAAAAAGGAGAGTCGCACAGTGAGCCAGAGGTGAGAGGACCTTGCGCAATAATCCAAATCATGGAGATACCACACATAAGAGGAGAGGAAGGGGAGTTTCAGTCCAGTCCTATAATAGAAGAATCGTTAAGTCCTATTCAGACCGGATCCTGTATCGAATCCATGACCCCATGTGCGTCACCACAATCGAAAATAACAGTTGAAGGCTTATCAAAAGCTAGCAATCATAGTAGTCGAAGCACTGCGCAAAGTCAGAGTCAACTAGCATCACCAAAAGGAGGGAATACACAAAGCATCATGGCAGTAGTAGACAACACCCTCAAACTACCTAAGTTCCAAGGATTGGGGTCAGAGGACCCAGAACAACATCTATTTGTCTGCGAGACAATTTGGGCCGCTAAGAATGTTCAGGATGAGGCTATGAAGATTGCGCAATTGGCAACAACATTTAGAGGTTGTGCGCTAGTCTGGTACATGAAGCTACAGAGTACCACGCCTACAGGACAGGCCAGGACATTAGTAGAGATAAGACAAGCATTGTTAAAAGAGTTTAAGAAGCCAAAGTCGGAATCGCAGTACATTGCAGAACTGAAGGAAATTAAACAGGTACAAACAGAGTCTATATGGGACTTCAATCAAAGGTTCAAGGCCCTAATGGGAAGGCTAACTTTCCAGATCCCCGATCAAAAGCATCAAGAATGGTTTATTGCAGGACTTCTACCACACATTTGCAAGCCATTGATTCAACAGAAGGTTGTGTCGCATCCCGAGGCTCTGGAAATTGCAATGAAATTGGAATCATCCCCTGTAGGAGACAGCGGACAGATGGCTCAAGTTCAGACGCAATTGGCTGCTTTGGCGATTCAACTGGCAAAACTTACAAAAGGAAAGGAGAAACGAGAGTAAGTGCGGTGTACCAAGTGTAAGACTGAAGGCCATCACAAGGATAAATGCCCAGCATTCGCGCAGTATTTGGTAAATAGAGTGTTGAATCCATTACCGAGAAGGGGGTATTGTGAGATATGTAAGAAATGGGGACATCATCCAACTGACTATCCATCACTGCGAAAGTATCAGAGTATACCAAGGAACTTGTTTTGCAACTTTTACAAGTCAGCCGAACATGAAGAGAAGTATTGTCGCGCATTCGATTTGATGAGGGAGCGTACTTCAGATATGTACAGGATTCAGGAGGAGAATGTTGCGACAGACGGAGAGGGTCGACAATATTAATCAGAGAGGCTTTACTCCAAGGAACAAAGGAAATTTTGGTAGAGGTCAAGGCAGAGGAGGAAGAGGACCAATAATATGTTATAATTGTAATCAACCGGGGCACTTCACCCACGACTGTATGAATCCATGTACAGCGTGCACATACTATAGAGCATTGGATCATGCGACGGAAGATTGTCCTCAACTAGTTGCGAAATGGCAGGCTAGAGGGAACCAGAACCAGAATCAAAATCAGAATGTGCAGAAAATATCAGTCGAAGAATGCAATGGAGGGCCAAGAATAGCAGTTGTTACGTACGAAGGAACTAAAACAAACGTTGATATGATGAATGGAGGGAAGCAGGCTGAGCAAGGGGTAAGGAAGTCAGCAAGACCCATGCCAATCTTTGACCCTCAGCAAGAAAAGAAGACATATCAGAGAACAAGGAAAGGGTACTTGGACAGGATTGGGGAGCATCAACATCATCTGCGCCTCATGTCAAAGATCGTGTTGTACTAGAAAAATCAAATGGGAAAGTTAGCATGCTAAAAGAATTCTTGAGAAGTTGCATAGAGCTAATGAAAGATGAAATTGCACTAAAAACACTGTATGAGATGATTGATCACTATACACAAGAAAGGGAAACTCCAATCGCACAAAGGGTGGTGAATCAAGTGCTGCAGAGAAAGAGGACCAACGAAGAATTCAGATTCAATGCACAAATTGAGGAATATGATGTGGATAATGTTATCTTGGACTTGGGGTCTGATGTGAACGTATTGCCTAAACAAACCTGGGAAATGAAGGGCAAACCCAAGCTAGTATGGTCTCCTATTCAGTTAAGGCTCACGAATCAGCACAAAATAGTACCGATTGGTCGATTGATAGGAGTACCTATAAACATGGCTAGGGTGCACAGTGTGGCCAACTTTGAGGTTATTGAGATCGTGGATGACAATCAACCATATCCAGCATTGATGGGACTGGAATGGGCGTTTGATAATCAGGCAATAATAAACCTGAAAAAGAGGGAAATGATATTCAAAGTTGGAGAGTTGAGAGTTATTGCACCACCCAACAGAAGGAAAGTGAAATATGTAGAGTCAGCAAGAGGAAACGGCATTGACAATTTGTATAACATGACTGCATGGATGAATGATTATGTCAACCCTACTACAGATGGTGCGCTAAGTTGGAGAAGTATCAGTTCATGTGCATCAGACTCAGAGGAAGGTCTAAAGCATTGGCAGCAGAGGATGCATGAAGTCTTTGTTATCCCCTAGCCTAGGGATAACTAAGGAGATCATGTCTCGAGGCCCACAAGTCCTAGACATGGAATACCGAGAGCCAGACGAATTAAGCATGGCCCCGGAGGGCCCCTCTTTTCTTTAATGCAGTCCACATATCACGAGCAACAGTATCCATCGCACCAGCCTGGTCCTAAAGTAGCAGTGAGTCTTGCTCCATGAGGTAATGAGTCTGAGTATCATGGTATGTATCACTCTGATTTTTGAAGCACTTGAACATGTTGTATTAAATCCTTCTTCATTTCATGACGTTTGCTTGGAAATTATGCTCTTTGCCTCGTTCAAACCTGGAAGGGTGACACAGTGCCCTAGTAAGTTGATCTCCCTTTAATATGGGTTGCTACTGGGTGGATCTTTGAAGAGTCATCATCTGTGCCATCCATACTTACCACTTTCCATCTTTATTCCTTCCATCTCCCCTTTCCTTTTTGGCCATTGGGATTGGCTACGCTAGGAAGGGTTGTACCTTACCTCGTGGGAAAAAGGGGCTAAAGGCCCAGAGGGTAAAAGTAGATGGCAAGAGTTAAAAGCCAAATATTAAACTTTCGAGATGCTTCACCTAGGGATGCCCGAGAAAGCAGTGAAAGGCTTCTCATTAAGAAAAGGGGACCTACAAGATAACATAAACACTCAAGGTACTAGCTGATGGATAGGAGGTCTCATCACGAGCCGACCTATTATGACTATGGGCATGTAGCGATATGAAATTACCACCTATCTGGTCACCAAACCATGGTAGTGGGTCTTCATGGCATAGCCAAGAGAAAGGGGGTTTCATTACAAGACAGCCTTCTCATTTCCGTGAAATGTTTGTGGATAACGCTATCACCTCTGGTCATCAAGCCAAGACAGTGGCCCTCAACTATTCCCTTGAAGCACAAGAGCAAAAGATCAAAAGAAATAAAGCTAAGAATAAATGGCAATGAATGGGCTAGGAAACAATTGCATCCATGACAAGGTGCAGCTCACCCTCCACAAAGGCACCCACAGGTAAGACTCTACATTTCCTTGTTATCACATGCACCCCATGCCACCTCATACACTTACATGACTTGGACTAGACTCCCCCTGGGAAACACCCCAAACTTAAGAGAGGTTAACCCAATAGGACACCCTGAGACCCTCTCCAAACCTAACTTGTCAAATTGCATAACGTCTTTGAGCATTTGTTTGGGGTTAAGAGGTGTTTGATGCATATGTTCGAGTAATTTAATTATTAGATGTGATTTACATGCTATGATCCTTGTGACTTATGAACCCCTAGAGAGCGTACTTGTTGTCTCTGCAAGACCTTGCCCGGTGGACAGGTACACATGAGGGAATGACTAGCTCGGACCTTCATGGGGCCTCAAAGCCCATAGATGGACGTTGAAACCCCAGCCAAGGGGTAATAAGAGACTAAAGGCTTGCACCAGACAAAGGAAGGACGTTGCCTTTGGGGGCACTGTGGAAGACCCAGACCTAGGGTTTCATGCTCTTCCCATCTGAACGTTGGCCTTGGGAGGCCTTGGACGTCACCCTAGTAGCCCCATGACGTCACCCAAGGCTAGGGTTTGACATGGAGAGATGTTGGGCCACAATTTTGGCACGTGTAGCATGGAGGAGGGCCTTTTGGAGGCCCAACGTTTTACTAGATGACCTCAACGTCTCATGGAAGAGGCTTAACGTCACCCTAAGAAGGATGACGTCCCCCTCTTTAGGGTTTTAATTTTGAAAATTGATTTAATTTTGAATTTAAAGAGCAAATTGACATGTAGGCTCTATTTTATGAAAAGACACAACTGTTGGATTAATTAGCTGGGACTTCTCATATAAATATGGCTAGCTAAGTTCATTTTTTCATCATAACGCATCACACACAAGTTGTGGACTGAAATTTTCGCTCTCTTTAAGGGTTATTGGCTGAAATAACTAGTGCGCATCTATTGGGAGAGCTTTATGGTGGTGTATTTTGGCATTTTTTCATGGTGGAATGGTCTTCAACTAGGGTTTGACTTGATTATTCTTGGTGAAGTAGAAAATCTGCATTTTTATTCATGCAATGGATGTTTGTGGTAAAATGTACTTGTTTCATGTCTAAGATTATGAAATTGTTTGTTTAAACCCTAGGGGAGAAACAACAAATGCTTCTTTCTCCCTATAACTCTTCTACTAGCTTGATCTTGCCAATTATACATTTTCTTGGGAGTGATTATTAGAGCCCTAAAGTGCTAGCTCTCTAGTAATCTCATTCTAATCACCAATTAATTGTCTTTCAAAAAAGCTAAGGAAGGACGGTACGCTAGGGCCTAGAAGTGCCTACTCTCTAACAAAACCTCCCTTAAAGATTTAGATGCTTGAGGCCTTGAAGTGTCAACACCTCTTGCATCTACCTCTTCCCTTACATAAGCATTATCATTATTTTATTTCCCAAGTGATATAGTTAATATTATTGACTCCATAAAACCCTAAAAGGCATTGATTTCTATACTCTTGTGGATGAATAAGATCAAAACAAACTTTCAAACTATCTTCTTGAAACTCTCACCAACACTAACAACCATATCGTCGTTGCTATAACTGTTGTTACAGACATCATTACAGCCCTTAAATTGTCCATAAACCACCCAGCACTTGTACTAGGCAAACTACTATCATTATATGCTAAAGTGTTTGCTTAATTGCCTAATTTAAGTACTTTTCTGAAGTGGTTTTGTTGTTGTCATCATTACTTGTTTTACTGTTGTTATAAATGTTTTGATGGCCCATTCAAGTCACTTATTGACTTGTTTTAATCTTGAAATTGTAAAGTGACGAAGTACTATCAAATTTGCAAAGTCTTTATATCATTTTTGTCATCACAACTTGCAATTTTTGGACATATTGTTGTTGCTATACATTTTATCTTTTGTCTATACATAAGAGTGTTTTAGTAGCATATCTCTATCTTGAAGTCACTAATTTGAAACATTGATATCATTGGTTATTGCTAACGTTTGTTCTTTCATTGGTAAAGGGCAAGTATCATTCACCTTATTATTTCTCCTTGACCCTTTAAACCACACCAAGTGACTTCTTTCCTTGAGTGACCTAGAGAGAGGGGTGGGTTTTTATCTTATCTTTTTACCCTTCATCAACCAACTAGGTCTTGGGACATCTCCCTTGGAGTGAGTTTCTTCTCCTCCTAAATAGAAACAGGTATCCTATTGGGGTGACAGTGATAGGACTACCTCTGTGTTACGTCAATCTAGGCCTACTTTCCTTTAGGCTTTAGGCAAGTATAGATTATGCGATAACAGTCTCAACTAGACGATGTGCACGCATGACCCGATCCTTGCGCTAGATTGGAACAGAACTATGTGATCCACCCAGGTATGATGGAATAACTGATATAGGTTTGATTGTAAAGGCATTTGAGTTGCAGGTACCCGAACAACAAAGATTGTTAGCACTAGATGTGGTCCTAAAAGCTACTCCAACAAGATGGTGGGCTACACACACAGAGGGGATGAAAGACTAGTCACAGTGTAGAAGACTAATGCAAGTAAGGTTTGGTACTGAGGTAGAAAACATTGCGCAGAAGTATACAAGAAATAGTAATCTGGCAGGTCATGTTGAGCAGTGCAGGGTCTTATGGAGTTCGGTACAAGAGACAGAATGGACGCACAGATTCATACACACACTGGACACAATTCCGAAGAACTGGTATTTGGAATTAGAAATGCACGGAGGGACAACAAGATGAGACGAGTTGGTCTAGAAGTTCAAAGTCACATTTACATTTGAACATGAATCCCCATCAATAGATGCAGCGCTACAAACTATATTCGAACTAAGATCTTCTCAAAAGAAGGGTCGATGGAGGTGGTACCACTATGCAATGCACACAGAGCCAATAAATTGTTCATGAGTTATTGGAATGCTACAATGTTACTAAGGAAGAGTAGGATGAAGAAAATCACAGGAATGTACAAGTACCTGAAATAGAAGGAGAATGAGCAATAAAAGGGCCAGAGCTTGAGACCGTCCCATACATGCAGCCCATAAAAACATGGAGGGTAAACATTGGGACGACAAAGAATCCCAAGTTTGCGCAGATAGAAGATTATTGGAGTGATGAGACAATAGAGAAGATCGCAGACTTGCTGCGAGAATATCAAGACCTATTCCAAACTACATTCTCAGAGATGAAGGGGATAGTTGGGGACATAGGCGAGATGAAGATTCCATTGAAACCAGGTGCTAAGTCAGTACGACAAAGACCCTACAAGTTAAATCCAAAGTACAAAGAGAAGGTGAAAGCCGAAATAG
>ML781714.1:38889-67809 GCA_009831015.1 Picea engelmannii
AAAAAGTTTCAAGTGGGAGACTTAGTATTACTTTATGACAGTAAATTTATGCAGCACCCAGGGAAGTTTAGAATGCACTGGCTAGGACCATATGTGATTCAAAATGTAACAGAGACAGGTGTTGCGCAGTTGAAAACCCTGAATGGAGAAGTCCTTGGAGGAATGGTGAATAGAAGTCGATTGAAACTCTATAGAGACGACTGACAGCCTGCGCAGTAATCTGGAATGTGCTAGACCACATGTCTCATAGTAGTTGTACAATAGTAGGAAGGAAAAACACAAAAAAACAAATAAAAAGTTGAAAAAGGAAGAAAATCAAATAAACAATAGATATAGAAAAAGGAAAAAAATTATAGAGTACAAGGCACAAGAGATTACACAGAAGGAAAGATTATTTCGCAATAGGATAGAATTGCGTCAATTAAGCAAATAAAACACAGAAGAAAAAAATTGTGAAGCAGCAACTGTCAAAGCAGAATAATTGCGCAGTTTGGCACTAAAGCATTAAAGCACAAAAACGACGGCTACACAAGGGTAATGATAGGTCATAAAGACATTGTATAATCTTAAATGGCAAAAGTCACCGAAAATCATGACAGATTGGCAGTACGAGACAAAAATCACAACGGATTTGGTAATAGAACTGCATTTATTTAACCATTCATCAACCACGTTGACGAATTGAACAAGTTAGTAAAGGCGTGATGAGACATGCACAGTTGGCAAAAAGGCACAAAAACAGTGGAGGATCGCTAAGCATAAATCATTGTTACTAAGAGCTGCATGCAAGAGAGAGCGAACCAGAGCAAAGCAGAGCAACCCCGAGTGATTCAGAGATGAACTATAGCTACACCAGAACAACCACAGAGCAAGTAAATGAATTTGTCGCACAAGACAATGGCCTCGCCAAAAGTTGGAGCGCCATCAACAGCAATGAAAAAGCAGTCAAAACAACCAACAGTTACACCAAAGGTTGAGGAAATACCCAGAGCTTCGACTTCACAAGCAAGTTTCCACAAGGATTATGTGCCACCAAGGAAACATAATGCATCGCCAATCAAAGGACCAGCAGATGGGAATTACCCGCTGGCAACATTACCAATCCCACCTGGTGTAAGTATTGACGGAGACATGCTCGGCAAGGTTGCCAGCCTCAAGTTCATGGATCATGATATCACCGACAAGCAGAAATTCCCTGAGCTGGCTAGAGAAAAATACTTGTGCGCTAAGAGCATATCAGGCATAGAGCATAAGAGAGATAGTCTTGGAGACACAAATATGGGCAACCAGACTGGAGAAGTCGGGCATACTGAACTTGATAGATCCCACACTTCGCACGCAGTCTGGAAATCAATGCCTGTGTGAAATTACTAATCAGCTACGTCCATGGGGGGACATTATGGCTTGACCCCCAGTGTCAATTGATACTGCGTTGATTGCGTGGATCACAGGGCTACCGAAATCCGGCGAGGATCCGGCCATTTTGTTCAACAAGGCAAGGGAGAGAGCCTTATCAGAAATAATGAAGGAAAAATTCCACACTTTCAAGGGGAAAAGGGGATTGGATGTTACAAACATCCGTGATGACAGTGTTTGATTTGCAACGCAAGTATTTACCTGCAAGTTGCTACGCAAATGTCGAAAGGATGAAGTACTAGCTATAGTGACTGCAGCAGCAGAAAAATGCGCTTAAGCGGTTTAAATGAATTGGGCCACCTTCTTGGTGAACCAATTTTTGGAAGTTTGTATTGAGGCCCAAGAAAAGGGCACAAAATTTCATTATGCATTGGTCAAATGGCAGGAACTAGGCTACTATCAGCAAATGGGCACATCCGATAGAGGTAGTATGGTCGTGCGGTATGCCAACCTATGGCATACACCAAACAAGAGAAGGCTACAGGACAATAATGTCACATTCTTTGTATACTTTGATACTATCATGTATCTAATCGAGCATACGTTGTGCATCTCAGGAGAGATAGTGGAAACATACAAAGACATTACGCGATTCAAAGTAGGCATGAACCACATGTATGTGCAGGCAAAGAAGGACCTAGCGCGCTAGTGGTTGCCAACCAACTATATGTTGACATCAGAGGATGTATGCCTAATTGTGAATGATTGGGAAGATGGGTGGAAAACCCCAGCAGAGAAAACGGGGCACCCGGAAGACGAAGAAGAGTAGGATAAGAATGATGGAGAACCGGACGAGGAGCAAGGGAACGATCAGAACAATGGCGCAGGAGATACGCCTGGCCCATCAATAGCAGAAGTACAACAGACAGTCCCCACAGCAGGAGCAAAACAAAAGGATAAGGGGGGAAGGAACTAGTAGGAGGGGTGCACAAGGAAACCCTAGTTTATACTTTGACCAATGACGATATGGACCGCATAGGTTACTAAGTACAGGACGCCACGGAGGAAATCATTGAGGAAGCAACCAGAAAACAAGCAGAGTAGCAACAGAGGGTGTAGGATCAGTTGGCAACACTCCAGCAGCTCTTGGCAGCAGCCAGCATAACAAAAGAGCACAGGACCGAGGGAGGACGATAACAAAAGAGCGCAGGACCGAGGGAGGACCATCCATAATTCCAGGGAAGGAAGCAGAGAGTGCACATCCAGTCTTAACCAAGCTAACAGCCAGGCACAGAACACTCCAGGTTGAGACGAACGCACTTGAATTTCCAACGTTCAAATTATAAGAACAGGTGAACGCGTTAGGACACCTGAACATAATGGTATCGAGGATGTCGATACAAAGATTACAAGACTTGCAAATGGGCCTATTGCAAGAGATTAAGAGCCGAGGAGATGAAGCACACCAGGAGATGACAAAAATAATGACGAAAGGGCTCAACTACAGCAACAATATGACGTTGCGCTCCAGCAGAAGAAGTTGAAGGTCAAGTGGAAGAAGTAATGAAAGACAAAAACAAGGTCGAGGAAAGGGTAAAGGAAAAGGATGAAGCCGAAATTATAGCGCAGAAAACACAAGCAGTTGTCCAAAATTTATACAAGGCAATTCCGGAAGTCTCAATAGTAGTAGAAACTACTATGGAAGAACAAGTATTGAAGATCGACAAAGTCATCAAAGGCTTCTAATCGCAGATATCATACCTACAATTGCGTAGTGCGCCAGGCATGCCACCAGAAGTAAGAGCAGGCACGGAGAGAACGACGATGACAGCAGTCGTCAACATCAAGAAGGTGGAAGAAGAGTGCGCCAAACTCTGTGAGGAAAGTGTGCAGATATGGACAGAGTTAGTGGAAGATCCTGAGATGAAGGCTGTGGAGGCCAAATTAAGAGAAGCGCAGGAAAATGCACAGCAAGCTTCAGAGAAAATAATTGCACTTCCACCAGTTGAACGTATGATAGCTATTTTGGCTCAAAGGCAGTCGTCATACATAGAATATGAGGTATCAGCAGAAGATCCTTCAACAGCATTTAGGACCGTTGCGGGAAGAAACAGTGAGGGTGATAGGTGAATTGGCCACGACACAGGGCAAGATAAAACAAGCAACTCAGGAAGCAAAAGAAAAACTTACAGCCTTGACTACGCAGGGGGCTAAAGAGATCGTACAAATAGAGGCAATGATACTCAAAGAAGTGGAGGTAGCAAAGGCAACCTCCCAAAAGTTCATTAAGGCGTGGAGGAGCAGGCAACAGGCCTGAGTGGCTTGGGACGAACCATAGGTGAGTGTAGTTTTGAATACAATTTTGATAAAAATCCTAAGTGTAAAAGAAGTGCGTAGAAGAAGAAGGAAGACTAGGACAGTGCGCAAAAGAAGAAGGAAGACTAGGGCAGTGTGAAGAAAGAGGAATAAAGCAAAGAGAAGAATAAAGCAGAGAACAAAGTTGGAGAAGAAAGCAGACGAAAAGGATGGATGACAGCCCAATGTTCTAAAGATAGAAGGACGCACAAAAGCAGGAAGAACAGCAGTTAGAGTGCAAAAGCAGCTTGCAGACAGAAAAGCAAGAAAAAGCAACTCGAACAACCAATTAGCTGGAGTAGTCATGCATTGTAATAAGGTTTTGGAATGAACAAAGTAGGGTTTTAAGCCCTAAGTTTTATGTATAATATGTAATGGGTTGGGAGAGTAGGGGTTCTCTTCGAGTTGGTTCGTCATTTTCTAAGTTCTTTGTTAGTTATTGTTATGGTTTTGTTCCATTGAAGATGGGAATCTATGTCTGAATACTAAGGAGATGATGCAAAGAGAGAGAGAGAGGCTTGCACTAAAGAGCGACTAGGCAAGGATAAGAGAAAGATAACCATGATGTACCTTTGTAAGCGCAGTGCGCAAGCCTAAAGCAATTACCAAACGCATAATAAAGAAGCCAGTCGTTGTGGACGTAGCCCAGAGTTGGGTGAACCACATTACATGTTGTATTGAATATATTTTGTGTGATTGCTTATAGAATTTGTCTGGATGCATATTAGAGTAGAATTGTCTTATGTGTAATCGCGGTGCAATACTTATGACTGTTACAGTAACGAGTTTATGTTGTAATCTGGAACATAATGGTAATGTGAATCTGAGAATCACTAAGTAACTGAAGAAGAGCACTTGCAGAGTAACGTGCACAGAATAGATAATTAAGAATGAATAGAATAATAACCTCACCTTCCCTCACCACTGCAGAAGCCTAGTCCCTACAGTCCCAATAGATACCTCGGGTGAGACTTCATCTACACAGGCAGGTGATGCTGAAAAGTCTGGTGTCTGAAGGGTTTTGTTGGTCAAAAGAAAACTTGAACCTAGGATCTTACAACCGTGCGCAGCGCCAACACCATATATACCTATTCACACCTACACATGAGACCCCTTTACTATTAGGCCAACCCTATTACGTATATATTTACACATTACATGTACATTTAACCACATATATGCCCCCCTTGGGATCATATCATCTACATTTAACCCTATATATGCCCCCCTTGGGTTATAACAGTGTTGCCAACAATAATCTTTGATACATCCTCATCCAATTATGAAACACAGACATATAAAAGAATATATTATTAATTATGGTTAAGCGTGTGTGTAGTATGTTCCTTTGAACTTAAAAGAATTGTTGAGAATTAAATCTCTTATGCAACAGCCTTGAATTTGTTTACGAGCAGAAGGTAAGAGAAGATGATGAGAACCCAATAAATAATTGATACTGATTCAATCTACAGAGAATTTCAGAGGAAGATTCTGATAATAAAGAATTATACAAAGGGAACAGAAGCACAAGACTTGAAAAACAAGACATAGCAAAACCAAACTTGATACAATTTGCAAATGCAAACAAAGCTAGCCTGTGTCAGCAAATCACCTTCAAAAAGTATAAAAACTGAACTAAAGTGAATACAATAGAGTCAGCTCAATAACCCATATAAGCAAAATTTAAGAGCTTAGAAAAATCCATAAGCATACAGCCAAAACAAAGAACAGCCAAAACAAATAATTTAAAGCTCATTCAAGAAAATAATACATATTGGCCAAGCAACATTACTGAAGAGCTTAGAAAAATACATAAGCATACAGCCAAAACAAAGAATTTAAAGCTCAGTCAAGAAAATAATACATATTGGCCAAGAAACATTATTGATGACATGCTTTTTAAGAAATGCCCTTTTCCTATATCTAAAACAGTATATGTATGACAAATGACCGAATTAGCATTTTGGGACAACCCAGACAAAACAATTTGAATAATGGTGCTTACCCTTCTTGGTGCAAATCGTTTTAATGTAATAAATTGCACAACAAGCACCAATGGTTCTTGCGAACTTCATTTGGGAGTTTAAATCATAACAGAACACCAAAAGCTTCCTTACTCTTCAATATCATTCTTATGTGATTTTGGTAATTGAACAAATAGATGTCTTGAATAATGATTGAAACTGAGATTATACCCAAAAGACCATAACACACTGAACAGACTTATTATAACTATTGAATCCCACAGAGCAAGGCTATTCAAAGGAAAGCTCAAGCAAATAAGGCATTAACAACAAACTCAAGCCACAAACATTTTTGTCTAAACTGATGAATGTGACGGAAAATAGAAGGCTATTAGAACAAAAACCTACAAGGTGAGAATGGTGAGACCAAAGATATCTTCGAAAAACAGAATGCCTGACCCATTTCGACTTGAGAAAACATGGAGATGGATAACATGCACTAGTACTACATTCAGTTCTCAATGGTAATCCTAAGAGGACACAGAGTGCTACTAATACAAAGCTGGCTATGTGTAAAGTCTGTTCGAAATGGACAACTCAAGACTCGAGAGCACTAGAAAGCATAATGTATGTTTGAGCATATAAAGAAATTACTTTCTCATTAAAAAAATTTATTTGGAAGTGCTTGAAGAAGCATCTCCAAGGAGCTACACTACATAGAGCGGATTATCTCTAGCTTATGTGCAGATCTAAGGAACATCAATTCTGCCAAAATCACGCAGCACTTCACCTGGCCTCATCCTTTTGAAACTCATGCCACACAAGTGGGGCAGACTACAGCAAGAATGGAACTCTGATGAACAACTTAACACTTCTTCAGCCTCACCAGTGAACCAATGCCGTGTTGGCACTAATTATAAGTTTTTGATCAAGGTCTGATTGACAAATAGTTATCTGAGTCTCAGTCGCCTGCTTTGAGTTCATGTTTGAGTTTGACGACCATGAAATTCAGCAAAAACTCGATGGTGCAAAACCAGTTACCATGTAATAAAATTCAGTATTAAATTCAAGAAACCATATAATTCAAAATATTCAAAATTTAAAAATATATATATTAAAATTCCATGCGCTCATTAAACATATATGATAAAGATGAAAATTACCTGCCAGTGTTAAACATATATTTCAAAAAAGACTATATCATGTTAAAAATTTAAGGGTTAGGTAAGGTTTTACAAACTAGGTTTTTTGCTTTTTTTCCTATTAAAAAATGAATTTGATAAAAATTCGAATAAATTCAAATATAAACCAGCTTGAAGTTTGGTGAATTTTGAATTTCAAGCTTGAATTTCATCACCAAAAGCGGTGACTATATGCTGATCTGTTTTTTCACTTTAACATCATCGATAAAGTGGGTGCTAAAACAAAGAACGACACCATCTAAAATGTACCATCTCAATTGTGCCCTCTGATCTGAGACTTGCACCGCACCTCATCCCTCTCATTGATGAATTTGTTATTGAAGTATAAGTCAAATTGTTTTTTCAATCACATCATCAAGAAAGTCGGTGCTTAACAAGAGCAAAACCAGCGAAAAATATCATCCCAATTCTGTCACCTAATTGGAGACCCCCAGAATAAGCCCCAAAAGCATACTTATAGTTATGTGTAGTAATACAAAAGAAAAGAATAAAAATGAAGTGGCAAAAAGCCAATGGGATGCCAGTTCACTAGTGAGGGAGGATAATGGATTGTTACACCATCCACCAAGATCCACTCTAGGGGAGGTCCCTGCACCGCAAAGGGCAGACTTCCTTCAGCTTTGATGCTATGTCTGAGTGATATCTATTGTGTACAAATCGTCCAGGACTTGCACCTGGCCCTATCCCTTTGAGACTCATACCATGCAGGTAGGCAAGACCGCAGCAAGAATGAAACCCTGGTGGATGCTCAACACTCTGCCAACCTCACTAGTGAACCAACAACCCATTGACGCTGATTATAAGAAGATCAAAATCTGATTGAAAGTGTTATCAAAGTGTCAATAAAATGACATCCAGAAAATGGGTGCTAAAAAAGAACAAATCATCTGGAAAAACATGATCCTAATTCTGTCACCTGATATAAGACCACTCCGAAACAAAAGTCCCAAAGGCATACTTATGTCTAGTATTATACAAGAAAAGAATAAAAATGCAGTGCTAGAAAGCCAATGGAGTGTCGGTTCAGTAGTGAGCAATGGAGATTGATGGCCTGTTAAACCATGCACCAGGTTCCAGTTGAGGGGAGGCCGCTGCACTGCAAAGAGTGTCCTTCAGCTTATGTACCAGGTATAAGGGATATCCATGGCGACAAATCTTCAAGGGAATTGCACCCAGCCTTATCCTATCAAAAATCATGGCATGCGAGTGGGACAGACCTCAATGGTGGATGGCTTAACACTCCATCAATCTCAGAAGTGAATCTATGCCACATTGGCACTGAATATAATTTTATGATCAAATCTGATTAAAAAATATTATCAAAGTATATGTTGATTCTTTTTTTCACCTTTAACCATCAGAAAACAGGGGCTAAAAAAAGAACAAAGCCATCTGAAAACTATATATGGGAAGTCCCTTGCACTTGGTAGCTCAGTCCGGCCAGGTGTATGTCTTGGGCAATTTTGACAGAAGAAATGCTCTCAGGCTGTGGCAATTTAGTGGAGTGTAACAATGACCCTAATCTAATTGCGTCATAAGCTTGAAGAACCCCAAGAAAAAAGTCCCAAAAGCATACTTCAGTATAGTAAAACATAAGAAAAAATAAAAATAAAATGGCAAAACCCAATGGGGTTGTTGGTTCCCAAGTGAGAACGATGGCCTGTAATTCTATGCACTAGATTCCAATATAGGGAAGGTCCCCCGCTCTTGGTAGCACGGTCAGGCCAGGCGCACATGTCTTACGCAATTTTGGCGGGAGATGCTCTCATGCCGTGGCAGTTTAGTGGATTGTAACAAAAATGACCTAATCCAATTGCATCATCTTATTGTAGAAACCCAAGAAAAAGTCCCAAAACCATACTTGTGTCAAGTAATGATAATAAAATGGCAAAAAGCCCATGGATTTTCAGTTCACCAGGGAGAGGATGATGGATGGCTAACCAGGTTTCGATTTAGGGGAGGTTTACGGCACTTTTGAGTTTTGCAGCTAGGTGCAAGTTCTGA
Organism: Picea engelmannii; assembly: GCA_009831015.1. Lineage (NCBI taxonomy): Eukaryota > Viridiplantae > Streptophyta > Pinopsida > Pinales > Pinaceae > Picea > Picea engelmannii. The sequence goes on from ML781714.1 coordinate 47,771, forward strand.
GTGATTTTGATAGAACAGATACCCTTATCAGGTGGTTGAGTCCTCTTCAGCCCAGACAATTGAAGATTCAACGGTGAAACATCACTTACCAAAATAAAAAAATCAATTATAAATACAATGCCAATGGTAATCACAAACACACCTTGGTTAGCATCTCTGAAATGATCTTTCCTTCCATCAGCTCAGGCCCAGCTTGTACGCCATTGTCTTTACAATCGGGAGGGTTCTCAAACAGAGAAAGTGACCATTGCTTATAAACGACTCCAACATCAAAATAAATCAATCCACTGCTGGGAATGTCCACACGGATACCCTTAACTGGAAACCAGAGAAAGAGCTCCTGTGCAACAATCCCTGAAAGCCCACCGATCTGACCATAACTGAGATTGCCCTTTACAATTTTCTCATAGTAGACCTGATTCTCAAACTTGGCATAGCAGGGCTTATCCAAATGAACTTCAAAGTTCCCCTGTTCATCCACAGTAAAGTTCTTCACAGCATTGGGCAGGAGGCCTTTGGGCAGGCCATTCATCTGCAAAGCATCATAGATTGTCTGAGGCTTATCAGAGGAAGCCATGAATGATGAAGCCTCTGTTGTTAACCCTATGAATAATATGAGCAAACCCAAGACGCATGATTGAGCTTCCATGTCTGCTGAAGGTATTCTCAGGCCTGGATCCGAAGCTTACAACAAAGAGATAGCAACTCGGAACTTAAAAGCAGAAGCGCGTTAAATCAATTGATCCCAGAGGTTGACAGGGAGACAGGGAGAATATGTAGGAAAATACTATTAGATATCACAGTTGATGGAGATATGAATGACAGAGAAGGGAAGGGGCAGAGGGTGCATGTGACCAGCAAGGCTAAATCAATAATTTTCACAAAGGTTTTTGTCTTGGTTCATCATTAGATGCCTATTTTAGAGTGGGTCTCACTCTGCCTAATTTTTTATCGGCAAGGTGTGACCCAGGGCCAACTACTAATGTGTTGTTTTGGGTAGTGTAGGATGACAGCTAATATGAAACACGGAATCAATAATTAAATGTAAATGTCCTTGATCAGGGCCTCGAGCCTGGCTACACCGTATGTAGTTGGCAGCGACGATCAAACCAACTGATTTTTATTTGTCGTTGACAAGTTTCAATCGTCATGATCTACTTGTTTACAGTTTTGTATACAATGGGTTTTTCTGGTGAGAGGGTCGCTCTCCAAATCGCCTTTCTCGAAAGGATGTGGTTTTCGTGATGAAGGTCACTATCTAATTGAATTTTTTTATTTTCGTTTTTTTTTTCAGATGTTTTATGTTTTGGTTTTTAGGATATGATAATGATGATGATTAACTTTTACGAAGATCGAATTGGTTTATCGAACTTTAAGAGGGTAAGTGAATACTTGTGATTCTTTAAAATTTTATTTATATGCTAAAAAACATTAAGAAAAACTTTCCAAAATCACCATACTTTTGTTCAATTAAAATGTTAGAAAAATTGATAATGTGATAAAAAATATATATATATATATATATTGATCTTCTATATTTTGGTTTTTGGAATATTATTTATTTAATTTTATTCAAAAATTTACAAGAAATTATTGAATCTATAAATTTTAATGATTAAATATATATAATTGAAATCTATTTATATATATAAAAAAAACATTTAAACACTTTTTTTTAATTTAAATACTTTAAAAAAAATGACAGATTTTCAATAACTATCACGTTATACATATTTGATGGACCGTGTATTTGATGGATAATAGTATCTATACGATTGTAATGTATTGTGTATTAGAACTTAATATTTTTGTTAAAAGTATAAATTGTTATTCTAGATAGTAATGTTTATGACATTTCAAAAGTTTTAAATTGACATCAAATAAATTAGAAATAACAGAGAAGGTGGTTGGCCTTTTTGCATTTGTCACATGATGCTATCTAATAATGATAAGTTNTAAAAGTATAAATTGTTATTCTAGATAGTAATGTTTATGACATTTCAAAAGTTTTAAATTGACATCAAATAAATTAGAAATAACAGAGAAGGTGGTTGGCCTTTTTGCATTTGTCACATGATGCTATCTAATAATGATAAGTTTCCATTTGTTCCACTTACCATCTCAAAAGGTACGCACTCGTAATAAAGTAGATTGAGACCCTACTACTAAATGAATGTGTGAAAGTGTTAGTTGATCCTGAAATGGTAGTGAGTCACCAAATTTTACATATTGATGGCGATGTTTATATTCTTTTATTAGTAAACTTTTCTATATTGATATGTGGAGAGTCATAAACTTCAACATCACATTGAAGAATTATAAATCTCAACACTATATTAACACAATATAAAGTCATTTTCAAAATGAGAGTGGAAGATTTGAAAATTATGTTTTATGTTTTTTTAATATATTTATTATTTATAGAATGATTTTTTTTCAAGCAGAAAAATTTCTCAATTATATTAATATATAATTTGGTTCTTATGACAAGAATACATCATTGTAAATATGTTTATCGCCATCAATTTTTTTCAGTCAAAACAAAAGTGAAAGATCAAGAGTAGTACTATTACAAGAGATAAAAAAAAATGTATATTAAAAGAAGCAAAAAAAGAGTGTGATCCAGAGTATTGATTGTCTCTATACTGTAGTATAATATGTCCTCAAAACTTGAAACACAAAATAACAACCTTCAATCTGCCTGGGTAGACAGCTAGGAACTGAAGATATAAACACTAATATAGATTTAGAACATGTGGAGGACCCTCATGTCCATCAACCCAATGGTTGTAAGTGATTATACCAACTTGTTTCTAGAGAGTGGCCTTTGAAAGTAAGTCTTTTTTTGTTGTACTCTCGGTATGTATGGTTGAAGCTGAGCTTCCTATAGGTGGGTTGAAGCTCTCTTATTCTATCCTTCCAGCCCAAAAGAGAGATGACCTGAAGTTTTCCCCTGTTGTTCAACCAATCTATAACAATTATGGAGTCACCAAAGATTTGAATTACATCAATGTTTAATCTAGATGTCAGATGAAGAGTAGCCCAGACTCCCAACAATTCAGCCCTGGTGTTGGTGCCTAGGCCACATAGAATGACTTAATATGTAAGTTGGCAAGCTATTTGATATTATTTTTTCTTAAAACATTAAATGATTTTGATGAACAATTTATTATRTTGCTCTCCCTTCATAATGGTGTTTTGAGTATGATCACTCTCGTTTAATAATAGTTTTGAGTATGATCACTCTTGTTTAATAATAGTTTTGATATTGTGTTATGTAAATTTTAAATAAAAAWTTACATATAWGGGTATTAGAGTGTTTATAAAGATAATGGYCATCCTACTAACATAATAGTTGATTAATTGTGTGATGAATATGCATGCTTGCTCRTCCTTCCTCTCCTCCTTTATGGAATGTGTTGTGTGGGTGCATCTATATGGATAATAAGTAGTGATATACATTGAGTTTAGAATCTTGGAAAATTTGTGTGACTTTAAAATCTCCTCTCTTCTTCTAATATATATATGTGTGTGTGTGTGTGTGTGAATTTAGAGTATGTGAATTGGATTTAGTTTAGTTGGTTGGGAGGAATGATTGTTATCCTCTCCACCTAGGTTCAATTCTCGTAAGTGACATGTAGGTTCAATTCTCGTAAGTGACATGTTGAGCTCCTAACGAGTTGATCCGGATTATTTTCAGCACAAAATGAGAGCGCATATATAATAAAGAAATGTACAAAGATGTATCAGATATCCAACAATATAATAGAAATATATCATAGATATAAACATAGAGATACAGTAATACATAATTTCTATTAATGTGCGAAATGTACAGAACTGTAAAAATAAAGAGTGAAAGACTCACTAGAATGGTGGAAGCTTATCTCTGAGAAGAGATGTGACAGTTATGCTCATTCGCAAGAAGATGATTACAATGAGGCTCTAAAGGCCTTTTTAACATAAAGAAAATCCAAAACCCTAACCCTGGAAGATGAAAAGCCAACAGTTTTGTGGACCTCGTTTTGCGTAGTTTGGTGTATCAACTTCTCAGGGGCATAACTTCGACATACGATCTTTGTTTGGGGTGCACAATAGCTTGTTGGAAATGTATCGTCGAGGAGATTCATTTTGGAACCTTATTTAAAGCCTTTGGCTATCATTGAGGTGCTTGATCCCAAAAAAACTTCATTTAGACCCTCAAAATGGCCCGGAAGTTTAGGAACTGAAAACCTGCTAAAAATAGTAAGTTGCCAGAAGACTGTTTTTTTCCAGTTGGAATAGGTGGGTGGCCACCGATATCCTCCTGGATCAAGCCTCTCTCCTTAGGAAGCAATGGTCTCCATTGCATTGAGTGCCCGGGGAAGAGGGTAAAGCGTTTGTTGAATCTGAATCTTGGTGAGTTGTTTGCCTTGCTGGAGACGTTGCATTGCTTGGTTTGTAGAAGGTTGTCACAAACCTATTGCTGGTAGGGTTGAATTTGTTCAACCAACATGTTGTATCTTGGCTTGACGAGGCATTGTGTAGCCGCCATCGTAGGTGAAGAAACAATATCTTCTTTCTCTTCTGCAATTTGTTTTTGTTGGAAGGAAGGTGTTGAGGCTACAGTGGTTGCAGTGGCCTTTTGTTCACCTTTTGAACAAATTGTGAAGAGGTTGAATTTTGCAGTATGAGAGATTACCATGCGACACTGTTTTGGTGGAGCGGTAGTTGGAACTACCTCTGGTATCTTGTAGATTTGACCCCCCAGAGTAACAATGACACTACAGGGTCGAGATTCATAAACAACATGACGTTTCCACATATATGGTTGGCCCAAAAGAGCATCATAGACAAAATAGGGGCAACATCACACAATACTTCATCCTTGAAGGGTTGGATGCCATAGGATAGGTGGCATTGTTGGCTGACACAGAGATCTCGTCCCTGGTGAAGCCACCCGATGTTGTATAGTTGCGGGTGTGGTGTTGTCGACAACCCCAACTGTTTAACGACCTTTGCTAATATGAGGTTCTTCTAACTTCCGCTATCAACAATGAAATGCAATGGGGTCCCCTTCACCCACATCTGTGAATGGAAGAGGCACTCCCCCTCTTTAGGATCTGTTGGTTCTTCTGCTTGAGTTGGTGTGGTCGCAATAGTAACACTGGGATCTGCGTCAATATTCTTTCTTCTCCCATTATTTTATGAATTTGGGTTCGAATCTTTTTCTTTGATCTCTGCCACCAATGATTGTTTTGAGCGAGATTCATCGATGTTGTGCCTAGGGATTTTGTGGAAATCACACCACTTTCCAGTGTCCTTCTTCGTCTTTCTGTGACCCTTCTTTTCCTGTGGCTTAGACTGGTTTTCGGGAGGTTGTTTGTTAGGGTCGTCTTTATCATACTTTGGTTGTTGCGGATTTGCATACCCGAACTCCCGTTTGTTTTGGTGCCTAAATTTCTACTCGATTTTGACATAATATTGATAGGTAGCTCCCAACGATGAGATATCCATAAAATCCATTTCAGTTTGGATGTATTTGTGTAGAGCCCCACGGTATTTCAGAACCAAATGTCACTCGGAATCTTTGATACCCAGCTTGGTGCACAAGGTATGGAAGGTATTAGTGAACTCTGGCACTGCTTGGTCCCTCTCTTGAGACAATGTGGTCCATATCATGTACCAATCATCATAGTTACCAACATGGTAATATTGTTCCTTGACCGCATCCACAAAAAATCCCAAGTGGGCTCAACCCCATATATTCCAGAATCCTCTGTTGAACTTTGCTCCCAGTAAGTTTCCCACCAATGTTTGACATGGGGGAGAGCTTTAAGGAGTGCGAAGGTGATCTTTTCCCTATCGAAAAAATTGTGAACAGAGAAATAACCTTCTAGCAAATTTAACCATTTTTCTAGGGCATCAACATCTATCTGTCCTTCAAATACAGAAATATCAAAATTAACTTGTACCTCGAAAGGTGAGGTGCCTCCAAAGTGGTCACTTGATGAAGATGTGTCGATTGTTATCGTCAGGCGTTGAAAGATGTGGGAAAAGTTCTCCATCATTTCATCCCTCTGTCGCGTGAGAGCTTGCTGAAGCAACAGATTAATAGAATCATTTTCTCTGTCATTTTTCTTTTCTTCCTCCATAGAGGGTTTCTTGGGCGTGTGAGAGCAATTGTTCTTAAGAGAGACAAGCTTGAGACCCAACTTGCTATACTCGGACCTTGTCGAGGACATGCACTGAAAAAAGGATCAAGTGCATCCTGCTCTAATACCACTAATTCGGATTATTTTCAGCACCAAATGAGAGCAGAGATATAATAAAGAAATGTACAGAGATGTATCTGATATACAATAATATAATAGAAATATATCAGAGATATAAACACAGAGATACAATAATACACAATTTCTATTAATGTGTGAAATGTAGAGAACTGTAAACATACAGAGTGAAAGACTCGCTAGAATGGTGGCACCTTATCTCTGAGAAGAGATGTGACGGCTACGCTCATTTGCAAGACGATGATTACAATGAGGCTCTAAAGGCCTTTTTAACATAAATAAAATCCAAAACCCTAACTCTGGAAGATGAAAAGCCAACAGTATTGCAGACCCCGTTTTGGGTAGTTTGGTGTATCAACTTTTCGGGGGAGTAACTTCAACATACGATCTTTGTTTGAGGCACACGATAGCTTGTTGGAAAGGTATCGTTGAGGAGATTCATTTTGGGGGCTCAATCAAAGCATTTAGCTATCAATGAGGTGCTTGATCCCAAAAAACTTCATTTAGACCCTCAAAATGGCCCCGAAAGTTTAGGAACTAAAAACCTACTAAAAATAGTAAGTTGCAAGAAGACTATTTTTTGCTAGTTGGAATAGGTGGGTGGCCACTGATATCCTCATGGATCATGAGTATATTATTGTAATGGATTCGAGCTGTGTTTTTGATCAACCTTGTGCCCTAAAGATAAATGAAGGGAAGTACTTGAGGGTTTTCCCCGAGCTTTGTAACTTGGAAAACAAATAGGAATTTGAATTTGAATTTGAATTGTGGGATATGTGACTTAAATATTTCACTATAAAAAATTAAGTTAAGGAAACTTCCCAAAAATCCACATTGTGGTTATTTAATATGTTCTAAAATTTATGTAAAGTTGAAATACGTTGGGGATGGTCATACAACCTATGATCTAATCCAATAGTCTTGAAAGACCATAATTTAATTTATACAATTTGATAGAAAATGAATGAAGCTTTATTTGATCAATATGTCCTAACTTTGAACAAGGTCAAGGAATAAGTAGATGATGTAACATTGTAAGTGATACTACACATATAACCTCGTCAAAATAAATTCATTGTATGTCATCATTCCTCATTTATGAGGGATATCTTTTTAGTAATAACATCATTAAAACTATTAAACTAATAAATTATTTAATAATGAAGTTTTGGTTTGATCAACTATGTATTGTAGTTTAATGTTGCATACAAACTTAAATTGTAAGTTCAAACTTATGTACAAACTCTAATTATACCTATACCTAATTATTTAATGTCTAGTTAGTTTTAATCTAAAATTTAAAAGTCCTCATATGTATTGTTTTTTCTTGGTGTATATATATAACCCCTCAAAATTATATTTTTGGAAATAGATTTTACATGACACTAATCATGCTTGGGTTTATGGTTTTAACAAACTCAAAACATGGATGTGATATTCAATACTAGGAGCTAGATTCCAACCTTGAGGTTTAGTAATATCTTCCTTTTTCCCTGTAAAATCTTAACCTTGGGATAAATGTCTTTCAAATAGTCCTTCATCCAATATGTTCTACACTTGAATATTGTATTTTCATTCTAAAAACACTTGAACTTACCAAAACTCATTCTATTCCAAAACAACATATCTTAAGAAACTTTGACTTAAATCTAATTCTAAACAAATGTATCTACATGTAACACCATACATATAACATAATGCTCTGCTCTAGGAGATGTAGCTTGTACTTAACTTTCAAAATCACCCCAAACATTATTATTTCACTCTGCATTAGTGAAATCCACATACATAAAACTGTATTAAGCAAAGATCCCATACGAAGATATTGTAAAAAAAAATAAAACAATAACAATCAAGGGAAAAGGAAGCCAAGTCACCATAGAACCCTCCTCCAAAGCGCTGTGACTTTTTCTTAAGTCACTTTATCATAACCAACAACGATATGGTCTAGGGGAATATTGCATTTTCTTTCTTTCTAGTTGTATTTGAATCAAACCTCTAAGAGCTTGATTCTTCTTTGTAACGAAAAGGTGGTTAACAACTTTAAAGGTTTTTGTCCTTTTTATCCAAGTCGAAAACAACTTTAAGGTGTTGCATTGCAAGGCTAAATTAACCCACCAATGTTAAAGGAATTGATACTTTCCTTCTTCTGTGGTTTCACCTTGCAACATTTCATAAAGAATGTTTGGTGATTCTAGAGTATGGAGCAACAAATAATGGGCCGTGCACTTTTTGATATAATTTAAGTCTTGTGTTTTGATTTTAATGGATAGAATTCCTTAATCACTTTTTGATATAATTCAAGTCTTGTGTTTTGATTTTAATGTATAGAATTCCTTGGTCTTGTGTTTTGATTTTAATGTATAGAAGGTTAAAACATAAAAGATTGCAATCATTGCACACTCACCTTCTATACATCGTGATACATCGTGGAGATTCGTGTGGAGTGACCCTACCATGAAGACAAGCTTTCCTTGTTCCTTCCATGCATCTCTTTATGTTATCATTCATGGTACCTATTGTCCCATAATGAACGAAGAGTTGTGTACCTTTCTTAATGTAATACATAACCTTTTCTACTTTAGACTTTTGTAAGGAAATTCTGGTATAACTTCTAGATGAAGCCATGTCATAAGAAGGGCTATACAACTCATATGAAGCTATAATGAAATGATTTATTCAACAAATTATGATATTTTATTATTTATATTATTATTTTGAGAAGTTAGAAATATATTTTATAATTTAATATAAATAAGCTTTGATATCWATGTGATACAATTRAATAGTAAATTTTGACATCTTAAACGACCATGAGCCCAATTTTGATCATATATCTTGAATCCTAACTCTAAACTTTGGTGTGCACAAAAGTCAYATTGAAGAGAATTTTGATAACCACAAGCACTTGATTTTTGACAAAGATAAAAATTATTTTTTTGTAAAGGATTTAAATAATGAATTAAATCTCCTATCAAATAAGGACAATATTGAAGAACTTTATCATAATTTTATAACAACMCTCTCTACTTCCATTAACAAGTTCTCTATCAAGGTGTTGTGTAAAAAGGGAAATATAATGGCCAACCCTTGGTATGATAAAGAGTATAAGATTGCTAGAAAAGCCATAGAKATGCTTCTAGTGGGTCCTTAAGATCAAATACAATAAATAGATGCAAAACCCTAATTAAAAGGAAAAAATATACTATATAAACAGAAAGCTAGAGAAGCTTTTGCACATATCTAAGCTAGATCCTAAGAAATTATGGAGGCAAATTTTGACTCATAAAACTAAAGGAAACAATATGATTCCCTTGAGGGACTGGAATTCATACCTTAAAAAACTTTATGAATCACCCGATGTCATGGACAACATTCAAACTCTTTCTATAGAGGAAGAAGTTTTTTTCTATATAAGACATAGAATTTGGGGTTAGGTAGATCGAAAAAGAGAGAGCTAAGGATATCAAAGGCTACCAAGCATAAATCTTAAAAATTGGAGGGCCTATCATCATCCCTCACATCCACAAGCTCTTCAATTTAGTAGTCAATCAAGGCTTCCCTAAACCATGGACTCAAAGCATCATTGTACTTATTTTTAAAAGTGGGGGGTAAAAATAATCCCTCTAATTATAGGACCATTATGACCATCATTCAATTGTGGGCCACCTTGTTATGCTTAGGATCATTATGTAGTGTCACAATAATAAAATCAATATCCTATGTTGTTTCATTGAATTTAGAAGAGATTTTGACATAGTGCTTGGGATTAACCTTTGGAATAGATTAGAAGAGCTAAAAGTTCCTTTTGAGTTTAGAGCTATTGCGATAAGATTGTATGAGAATGTTATTGCCAAATTTAAGAACATTGAGAAGAGATACTGTGATAAGATTGTATGAGAATGATATTGCCAAATTTAAGAACATTGAGAATTGGTCAAGAGAAATTAATGGTAGTATAGGAGTTATGCAAGGTTGTCCCTTCTCCCCTACCCTTTTTGGCATGTTCATTTGCAAGTGAGAGGATTGTTTGGAAGAAGGAAGTTGTGTCAGCCTGACTCTAGCTAGTATAGTCATCATCCTTCTTCTTTATGCTAATGATATTGTTCTTATAGTAAGGATTCCCTATGATCTCGACAAACAACTAAAATTCTCAAGGATTTCTCTATTATGGGTATAATTGTTAACATTGATAAAATGAAGGTTATGATAATTAAATAAAAAAAGATCACTTACACTAATTTTGTGTATGACAAAAACAACTTGGAGGAAGTGTCTTCATATAAAGATATTATAATCAATCTTCATCATAAGCTTAATTGGAAATATAACAATGAGAAAAGGACAAATTGAGGGTGGAAAGGTTATTATGGACTTGAAAACAAGTGTAAATCAACAGATAAAATGACAAATGGAGGATGGAAAGCTTATTATAGACTTGAAAACAACTATAAATCAACGAACCTTTGGCTATAGGATAAGAAGAAACTCCTCTTTAAGACTCCTGCCACCCATATTATCTTATATGGTTGTAAAGTTTGGGGCTGCAACATCTCTAGAGAATCATGGAGAAAGATAGAGCAAATCCAAAAGTGTTTTATAACTTATAATCTCAAAATTAAAGGCAATAGACCTTATCCTATCCGCCTCATAGAAGTGAGTCTTTCCCTCTTTGAGAGCACAACTATGACTAGGTACCTAATGTACAAGAACAAGATAATCAACATGGAAGACAAGAGGTTTCCTAAGATTGCTTCAAACTCTAGTCAAAACCACTTGTGGCTCAAGCGAGGTTGACATAAAGATGCCAAGTTTTGGCTAAATTATTGGAGAATAAAGAGGTCACTCTGCAAAATAAGTTATAACAATAACATTAAAAACATTATTACATCTAATTTTAAGGAGAAATTATGGTGTTATAAAGAATTAGAAGATAAAAGAAAATTAAGATATTATAAGGAGGTGATCAACCCTAATCTAGAATATCAAAAGTATATCTTTGTTTTGACTAGTGTAAAGAAGAAAAGCAACATTATTACATATAATTTTAAGGAGAAATTGTGGTGTGATAAAGATTTAGAAGATAAAAGAAAATTAAGATACTATAAGGAGGTAATCTCTTAATCCCTAGACAAAGCCCCATGTTACGTATAAAACCCATAATTAAGCTCCTAGATATTGAATTATTACATTTCTAGTGTTATATTAGTAGGTCAGCTAGAACCCTTAATTGTACCCTTTCATTATCATTGTAACCTTTGTCTCCTACACACACACACACACCAAGGAGACTTGGTCTTAGAATCAACTTATCTTGTCCCATATTGTTTTATGAATTAGATATATTGTAAAAGGAGGTCTCCCCCTTGAAGTGGACTGTATTCATTGAATTTTTATCATTTTTAAGGCATTGGATCATAATATTTGGTATTAGAGCTTACGATCCTAGGGTTTTTCTCCTCAAACTGAGACACCTTGGAATTTTCAATATAACTTTTTTCTTGAGATGTTTCAAATCATGAACTTTTGAGGAAATTGAGGTGAAATATGAAGGTACATGTGGTAAAAGTTTCAAGGTTTGTTTCCTTATAATGTCAGAGATATAGCCTATGGAATATAGGGTTTGTGATTCATCTTGAATTCAATTTTAAACGAGTCATGTTGGAATTTTCGCTATAACTATTTTTCTAGGAATTTTTAGATAGTGAATTTTTTTGGAAACTAGGGAGAAAATTCATAATATAGGTGATAAAAATTGTAGTTTCTGGTTCGCTATAATTTTGGAGAAATAGTCCATGTAAGACAAGGCTTATGACTAATACTGAAATTAGTTTTAAAAGAGTCATCTTGACATTTTCACTGTAACTTATTTTTTGTGACATTTCAGACTCTAAAATTTTCCAAATCCCAAGGAGACATAGCGAGTTACATGTGGAAAAAATTTCATATTTTGGATCAATACAATTTGTGAGATATATCCTCTGGAAGTTGGGGATTTTTACTAATCCTGAAATTAGTTTTGAACAAGTCATTTTGGTATTTGTGCTATAACCTTTTATTTGTAAAGGTTCAGACTATGAAATTTTTAAGAGTTTAAAAAGTCACATCAGAGTACAACATGCCAAAACTTTAAACTCGGAAGGGTTCAAAACTCATAGATATATCCGGATAAAGGTCAATGATTTATACATACTCCAAATTAAGGGTTTGAAAGGTATGTAACTTACAATTGACATAACTTTTGATCGAAAGATCTATTTTCGCTGATTCAAAATTTGTGATAAAGAGAAAATAGAGGAGTATTATTATTGTTATCCCACATGGCTCCAAAAAAAAACTCAACACCAAATAAACCTCCAGAAAGCTCACACGAGACATTGGAAGGAAATGAAGATTTGAAAAACAAACTATTCCATTTAAAGAACCAAGTTGATGAAATGAGTGGTAGTATGTTGAAACTAGTGGATTTATCACATTCTCAGAAATCCCTAAAAAAGGAGATGGAAGAGAAGATGAATGAAAATAGGGAACATATGGAAAAGAAGATGAATGAAAATAGTGCACATATGGAAAATAAGATGGATGAAAATATGTATCAAATGGAAAAGAAAATGAATGAAATACAAAAAATCACGAAGTTCGTAGAAGCCATGTTATTACAAGGGATCCCTAAAAGGGATATGGAGATCCAAGGAAATCTTGAAAATGAGGAGAACAATGGTGTTGAGACTCAATCACATATGTCGAATATTTTATCACAATTGGATAGCACCAATACTGAATTTCAAAATTATTCACCACTTCAAGATCCACATCATCAAGACTTCAAGTCAAGACCAAGGAACTAATTCATTCCAAATATCTATATGAGGAAGTTTGATGGTAAAATCCTATAAAATGGATATTCCAGATGGAGCAATACTTTGATCTACACCAAGTGCTAAGCTTGCAAAAGGTACCTATTACATCCTTGTATTTAGAAAATAATCAAGTTGTATGGTATCGATGGCTTTGTGAAAGAAACAAAAATTCTATTATCTCTTGGTCAATTATTATGGATGAATTGATATCCCATTATGGAGATATTAAGAGAAATATGTTATTTAATCAATTGATAAATCGTCGGCAAAAGGCCCAATTACATAACACACTCGACAATTCCAAAAGCTCAGTCTGAGGGTAAAGAACATTCCTAAGGATAATCTATTAGATATTTTTATGGGCACTTTAAAGGAGAACAATCAACATGAGATTCATCTCTTTGAACCTAAATCCCTGAAGCAATATTTAAGTATGGCAAGGAAAGTGGAAAACAAAAATATGGCTACGAGAAGGGTGGCCACTAACACCTATAGAGAGCACCACGTTTGTAATGTACCTCGGCCCCCAGCTAGGTCACGTCACTGCTAAAATGACCCAATAAAAATTCATGATGCTAAATCTAAATGTGGAAAGTAACACACAACATGACATTCAAGTTCATTCATCTGTCCCTACTCAATAAAAGAACGCAAATATAATTACTCTTACTGTGCACAACAACAAATAAACACATACAACATTATTCAACCACTTAAATAGATATATATATATATATATATATATATATATATATATATATATATATATATATATATATATATCATTATGCTCATAGCAAGCAATAATAACCAAACATATCTTAGAGAAAATTACACAACATCTATATCAACAATATGCATGAATAGACACAACAAATAAGAACACTTATCTTATAAAATGTGCAACCTGTTGTAGAGGATGGATGTTCCTCCCAAACGTATCCTTGTTGTTCCAGTTCACAACAACAAGACATCCCTGAGCTAGGGCTATGAATCCACAAGAAACAATAGTTCCTAAGGTTGGCTAATGTCCCTTCTCAACAGTCAACTCACAGCTAATTCCAATCCACCAACTATCTTCCCCTAAACCTGCACAACCCAAGGGATGGAACCCCCCTTCACTGCTCACAGTACCTCATACCTTTCCACTCCCCTCCAGGGCTTCCAGCACAAGTTGGACATGAATTCTACTTGCTCGAACCTCAGGAATTCTACAGTTGCAACAGAAATTTGCCTAGCAGCAAGAAACATGCCTCCTTGGGTGAATTTTGAACATAAATTCACTCACATGATTGTATCATCTTTCTCTATGAAATTTCAATGCCAAAACAACTGCCAAACGTGCCCACAACAACTACCTTCAAGTTGTCGCACTCAAAACTCCATTGTTGGATAGAAAAATCCATGTAAAAATAACTCTCCATCCAAAAACGTTGAATGCATAATTCTCATCTCCTACCCATATGAATGTCCTCCCTTTCTCTTGATTGCTTGACTTACACTCTTACCCAAGATGATTGTACTCAACCCCCATGCTCTCAATATCTATGGGATGTGACTCTCACACCCACCCTCTTACATGAATTCAATGATTGGGCTCTAGAACACTCAACAACTAATGGAAGGTTCATGGTAAGGATAATTTTGAAAGAATAAGAAATGGGTTTTGGTTTAATAGATATGGGTAAAATCTCCCCCTTGGACCCCTTCCCTCTCTTATGGATACTTTGCTCCCAAATCTTCGTTCGTGTCCATATGCAGTCAATAATACATTTTATTCATTATATTCAATTTACAAAATTTACATATTACATCATTTTAGCTCTTAGCCACATACTACATTTACAATATGCATTGCTAGTTTGGGATTTGAAAATGGGGATGTTACATTCCCCTCTCCCTACAAATTGCACTGTATTAAGTGCACATAACCATACAATTTACACATTGACATATATAAAAACATTACATCAAGATACTTGATAACTTCACAACTTAATGACTCACGCAACAATTCCAACCAACAACTCCCTTTTCCCCTCAACCCCCACATTGGTTGGACATGAATCTCATATTTGTAGTTCCAAGAACTTCAATTGCCAAAATGGAGTCTTCATTCGCTTATGTACAAATGTACATTCAATTTTCTTCAAAAGTTTCAAAAAATTGTGGGTATGCTTCCCACATGGCTTTCTCGTGCTTCCATGTAACGTCTTCAGGACTGTAATAGGTCCATTGAAACTTTACTAAGCCGATTACTTTTTTCCTATCCAGAATGTGCACTGGTTCCACCCAAAAATCCCCTTCGTGTTCCACCTGGATCACATTCCAATCAATCACATGATTAGGATCAAGTACATACATTTTTTTAATAAAGATACATGGAACATGTTATGAATTCTCATGGATGCAGGTAATGCTAGCATGTATGCAATTGGTCCTATCTTTTATAAGTCTTCAAAAGGCCCACAATATCTCGTTGCCAACTTTTGGCAACTTCCCAGTTTCAACAAGCTTCTCTTGGCTTTAACTTTTAAAAACACATGCTCTCCAACTTTGAATTATCTATGTGTTCTTCTTTTATTGGCATAACTATTTTTCCTATATTGAGAACATTTAAAGTTTTGCCTGATCTTTACCATATGCTCTTCCATTTCCTTTAACAATTCTGACCCAATCATGAATTTGTCTATTAGGTTATCCCAACTTACTGGTGTGTTGCATTTTATGCCATATAATGCTTCAAACATGCTCATCTTCAATGATTCTTGATACCCTTTATTGTAAGAAAACTCAACTAAATGGATATAGTTCTCCCACCTAGAAGGTTTTTCCATTGCATACATTCTCAACATATCCTCAATTATCCAATTAATTCTCTTTGTTTTCCCATCTGACTTTCGATGATATGTTGTAATGAAATTCATTTTTTTCCCAAATCTCTTAAACAACCCCTTCCAAAAATTGGAAGTGAACTTGAGATCTTGATCTAACATTATTGCCTTAGGCATACCATGTACTCTAGCAATTTATCTCATGTAAATTTCTGCAATATTGGTTACCTTGTGAGTTACTTTTACCAGAATGAAATGTGTAGCCTTTGTGAGCTTGTCCACCACTATCATGATGGAATCATGTTGCCTTGTTGTCCTGGGCAATTTGGTAATGAAATCGATAGCAACAACTTCTCATTTCCATTCAGGAATGGGCAATGGTTGCAACAATACCGCTGGATGTCTCTGCTTAGTCTTTACCTTTTGTCATTCCATGCATCTAGCCAAATAATCAATGACATCTTTCTTCATACCATGCCAAAAATATTATCCTTTTAAAACTATAATAGTTTTATGATATCTTGGATGTCCAGCGTATGTCACATTATGCATCTCCTTTAGAACCAAATTGCTCAATTCCTAAGAATTGGGAACATAAACTCTAATCCGAAATAAGAGAATTACATCCTCTTCCAACTTGTAATCCTTATATTTCTTTTGTATATCATTATGTTGTAAGCTTTATTTAACTTGCACATAATGTTGATCTGTTGTTACAACCTCTAGAATTCTATCTTTTAAATATGTCCTATGCATACTAATGGTTGTAGCATGCATTTTATGCACCCTTCTACTAAGTGCATCAACCACCTTGTTCTCTTTTCTCTTTATGTGCTTGATATCAAAGTTATATTCGCTAAAAAATTCCAACCATCTAGTTTGGCTAGCATTTAGTGTTGTTTGTTCAAACAAAATTTTTAGAAGGCATGTACTATGGTTGCCTCCACATTCTTAAGGCATGTACTATGGTTTCCAAATTTAAGTCACGTATAGCATAATTAATTTCATGCTCCTTCAATTTGGTGGACTTGTAACAAATTACATGCCCGTTTTGCACAAGGACTTCATTGATCCCTTCATTGTATGCATCTGTGCACACAACAAAATCATCATCTAGATCTACAACCTTTAAAATAGGGGCAATGGTTAACAAATCCTTTAAACTCTGGGATTTTTCTTCACAATTAGCACTCCACTCAAATTTCACTTCTTTATTTTACAAAGATGTTATTGGGTGTGAAATCTTGGAGAATCTCGCAATGAATCTCATGTAGTAACCAACTAGACCCATGAATAATCTAACTTCTGAAATGTTTGTTGGCGTTGGCCAACTCTTGATTTCTTCAATCTTTTTTCAGATCCATTGTTATGCCATCTTTTGAAACAATGTGACCGAAATAATGGATCTGCTTTTGATAAAAAAGTGCATTTACTCAATTTGGCATACAATTGGTGCTCTCTTAACACTAGTAGCACTATCTTCAATTGTCGCTCATGCTCTTCCTTTGTCTTGGAATAGATAAGAATGTCATCTGAGAATACAATGACAAACTTTTCCAAGAAATCTCTGAACACCCCATTCATTAGACACATAAATGTAGTCGATGCATTTGTCAACCCAAAAGGAACCACCACAAATTCATAGTGTCCATACCTTGTCCTACAGGTTGTTTTTCTAGTATCTTCTTCTTCGATTCTCACTTGATGATAACCTGACCTCAAGTCAATCTTGGAGAATATATTTGCTCCTTTCAACTGATAAAAAAAATCATCAATCTTTGGCAAATGATATTTGTTTTTTACTGTAACCCTGTTCAATTGTCTGAAGTCGATACATAACCTCAACATTCCATCAATTTTCTTGACAAAAAGAACCGAGGTACCCCAAGGAGAAACACTTGGGTGTATGTACCCCTTCTTTAACAACTCTTCTAGCTACATTTGTAGTTTTTTTAGCATTGGAATGCTCATTCCGTAGGGAGTCTTGGATACTCGGGCAACTCCATGCATTAAGTCAATAGAGAAATTTATATCCCTCTTCAGTGACAATCCTGGTATCTCTTCAAACACATATTCAGACTCTTTCAAGACTAGATAATCTTCAAGACTTGGATTTTTATGCTTCATTGGCTCTTCGATATGGGTTGCATATATCTGACATCATTTTCTAAAACTTCTTTTCAGCTGGAATGTTGAAATCTCTCGGACATATATAAGCCTTGGAACACCTTGCACTGTCTTTGAATTCTCTTCCTCACCAACATATAACAAAGTTACTAACTTAATGGTAACTGTGACCTCAAAATGAGAACTCTAGCCCCTTAAAACCGATATTTTTGCATAAGAAACATGAAAATCAACCCTCAAATCAAAACGTGGTGCTAACGGTAGCATCATTTTTTGTAACTGGGTCAAAATTATAACTTTTTTCAAGCATGGGCTTAAAGAATCAAATGGTTGCTCAAAAAACCTTTAAAATCAACCCCCAAATAAAAAAGTGGTGCTACTGGTAGCACCATTTTTTGTAACTGGGTCAAAATTACAACTTTTTTCAAGCATGTGATTAAAGGATCAAATGGTATTCAAAAAAACTTTAAAATCAACCCCCAAATCAAAAAGTGGTGCTACCAGTAGCACCGGTTTTTCTAATCGGGTCAAAATTACAATTTTTTCAAGCATGGCCTTAAACATAAAATAGTTGCTTAGAAAAACCTTAAAATCAACATCTAAATAAAAACGTGACGCTACCTAAAGTAAAACGTTTTTTCTAAACGCTAAAATTGCAGCTAATTATGGCCTAATTGAAACTGTGGTCTTGACAACAAATCCCTGCACAAATAAAAAACCCAAAATTGGATCATAAATGGTCACTTGAAAATTTATTTACTAATTTATTTTTCTTAAATTTACATTAAAAAATAAATAAAGAGAAAGGAGAAAATCTTCGCAAATATATATATTTTTTAATGAAGACAAAAATTCATTAAAAAAATATATATATTCAAAACCCACATTTAGAAAAAAAAAAAACAAAAAAAACTTAACAAAATGGTGAAAAACAAAGAATAACTAAAACAAAATGAAAAAAATAAAATAAAATTTCCTCGGAAAACAATAATATATATGGTTAAAAAAAATAAAAAAAATCCCTTCAAATCTAAAAAAAGAAAAAGAAAAAAAAAACTAAAACACTCAAAAAGAATCAAAATTCAATAAAATATTAAAAAAAACATCTAAAATAAAAAAATATTTGAAAAAAATACTAATTAAAAATTTATTTTAATTTGTTTAAACAAAATTAAAACAATAAATCTCATTTACAAATAAAAAAAATTGAATCTTTCTATTATATATATATATAGTTGCATACATGCATATTTGTTTTTTTTTTTAATTTTGTATTAAAATTTTTATTTTAGGTTTTTTAATTTGGCCTTTTTGTATATAATATATGTTTTTAATTTTTGGGGGTTTTTTCACCTTTTTAAAGTTTTTTGTGGACTATAATTTTTTTTTACCTTTTTCTTAATTTTTCCTCATTTTCTCTTACTTTATATATACATATATATAGGGGTGGCAGGTGCAGGGGGAGTCATCTACGATTCCGAGGGGAAAAAAATAGTCGATTACTCATGGGGTCTGGGGAAGACAACAAATAATAAAACATAGATCCTCACAACCTATATGGGACTAAAGCTTGCCCAGGAGCTGAATATTCAAACTCTAACTGTGTTGGGGGACTCCAAAATTATCATAAAGGAACTCTGGGGCATGTCCAGACCGATAAAAGACCCGCTCAAAAGCATATCCTTAGCTATCAACTCGCTCAAAAAAATTCACGAGCCTGAGCTTCTTCCACATCTTGCGAAAGCAAAACTCAAAAGTAGATATTATGGAAAAGGCAGCCAAAAACCTGGAACAGAGCCACCTTCTCACTAACCAAATTCTTTCTAATATGTGGCTACCTTAATTATGCCCGTCTCTTCGCCCCTCTCCATCGTCTGCTCTGTCCCCCTCCCCCCTCTCCATTGTCTGCTCTGTCCCCCTCCCCCTCTGGCACGCGACGTTCCGAA
>ML781714.1:67863-80982 GCA_009831015.1 Picea engelmannii
GATCTTTATATGAAGCACCAGATGATCAACAACCTTTCTCTTGTGTCAGCTAGGCTCCCTCACCTGATGCAAATCCTCCCTTGTTCGTGGGAAATGATGGCTTCTCCACCATTTAATGGTATGTCGAGGCCCATCTGGATTCATGCTCTTTTGTTCAGCCCACCTGCCAAGCTCATCTACCCTCTCAGCTCTGGACATTTTCCCCTGCTTTCCCCTCTTGACAGCCTCCTGCACAACCTCTGTGTACTCCTTGCGCATTGCAATACCATGCGATGCAGACCCAGAGACCCCTGTACATGCCCAGTTTGCGCTATGGAAGACATGCACGAACAATTTCAAGGCCCGCGCACTGATTGCAGAGGCATGGAGGAACGATAAGAATTGAGACACCGGGAATTACAGCAGGAAAATTGAGCAATCCAGGAAAATATGGTTGAAATTCAAAATCAAATGCAGCAACTGGAAACCAGGCACAATCAGGAATTGGTCATTGTTCTCAAGGGAGTTAATCACAACATGAGGCAGATAGGAGAAATTACCTAGTGCTTGGGTAACCCTCTGATCCTTAGGATCTTCTAAATGACTATGGTTGAGTTTTAATTTTGCATGCGTTAATTAACCATTTGAGAAACTTAGTGAAAGAATGAGGAAAGAAGAGGAATTATAACAGCCATATACACATATGCAGATCTGAAATGAATAATAGACAGTAAACCATAAACACGCAGATTGATAATGGAGTTCGACACAACTTTTGCCTACGTCTCCGGGCCTTTTCTCTGTGGGGGAGGCTTCTTTATTTCTGTTCAAATGCTCAAAAGTACATTGCTGCAATGCCAAATGGCTACAAGACTGATCTGGTCTTGTTCTCCTAGATCTCTAGAACCCTGCAAAGAAAACGGTACGCAAAACGGACGTCCGGAGCTCCCAGAAATGGTCCGACAGTGTCTCCTCCTCAAAAGCTTCTCTGCATCAAACTGACTTTGGCTTGGCTTTTCTCCAGCATAACTCTGCTCTGACTGCTCTCCCATAGCCTCAAACATGCCTGGTTTATATAACCTTGAAGTTGGTTGCTCAGCTCCAACTTCCTCCAAGAATTTGGCCTCCAAAAATGCCCAATATCCCCCAAAAATGGAAGGAATCTGCTAAAAATAGGCATATTTAATAATAAAAGCCCAAAAATGGCATGAAAAACCCACTTTGAACTATAGTATTGGGCATAAGCCCCTGATTCCTGTGCGCGCGCCCCTTTTCGTGGTCGTATGGGGGGCCATGTGGCCACGCGCTATGCGTTGCCCCCCCTTTCCTCGCACCAGCCCCCGGTTTCTTAGCGCTGTAATAGGCCCACGGGCCAATTGTTATAACAACCCCCCTTTTGGCATGCCTACTCCCGGTCGTATGGCATACACATAGGGCCACGGGCCAATTATTATAACCGTGCCCGTTCGAAACTCCCGCCGTGGTCTCGTTGCAATGGTCATATGTTGTGCACCGAGAGCTGGGGCTAGGCCCCAGCCCTTTTCCCACCGGTTTAAACTTTAAAACGAAAACATATATAATTTTCGCCGAATGGTTTACAAGTACTACCGGCCGCCCGGGTGGCTAGCCCGTTCTGCCAGTCCGTTCACCCACCGGAGGTCGCGGGTTTGACCCCCGACCATGCCAATTTTACCATAACCAAATAACCAATCATACGGTGCCATGTGGCAGCCCGTGACTGGGCCACATGGCACCTTAAAAACCAACCAGAACATGCCACATGTCATTCGTTGATTGGCCCACGTGCCTGCCACATCAACTGCTGCGTCATCTGCCGTACTGCCCAGTCAACCTTCCACGTCATCTGTTGATGTCACTCGTGCCACGTGTCACCCTTTCAGTGGTGACACGTGTCACCTCAGGATACGTCCAACTGTACCTCCGTACGCCCGAATCTGCATGCCACGTGTCACTCCCTGGAACTGCCACGTGTCCCCTGTACGAACATGCCACATGTTGCACATATGGACATGCCACGTCAGCTGTACGGACCGTACGACCTGCACAGTCAGCATGACACGTGGACTTTACGGACTGTACAATCATCCCCTTTTTTTGCATGTTTGACTTTTCGGACAGAACGCGATATCTTCTCCATACGGAGCTCGTTTGACAAAGTAAATATACCACCGAAATTAGGAAGACGAGAAAGACGCAATGGCATAGGTTTCGTCGCATTCCGAGCACTTTCATTTTTGAGCATTTTTCAAGCCCTATCAGGCTTCTGGATCCGATTTCGGATCACCCTCAGCAGCAAGCCCGCTCAACAGGCACAGACGAATCCCGACTTCCATCAACCTTCCATTCGACAGTTAGCAACGACCAACAGGTCTCGATGGCTCCAGGCTTCTCTGATTGTGTTTGGGAAGGGGACAATCAGGTTCAGAACCATGGGGAAGCAAGGAAAACCAAGCAACACATCGGGACAATCCAGGCTCACCCCATGCTTAGCACAGGTCTTCCATGAAATGTAAATTTCTGTTTTTACTGAGCAATTTTATAGCCATTTTTACATGGCAAATATGTAGTCTACATAGCACAATGACCAACTCCCATACTGGCATAAAAAGACCCGTTTGTAACCACGGCATTAGCAGATGTGTAGCACCCTGCAGCCTGTCTATTTTTGGAATTCTGACAACTTTTGATAATACATAAAAATACCTGTTTCTGTTTAATATATATATATATATATATATATAATTTTATGGTTTTATTTTCTTCTTTAGTTTTTTAGGTTTTTCTTCCATGGTTTTTATTAATATAAATTTATTTTTAAAATGTTTTTTGTTTTTAAATTTCAATTCTTTTTGTTTTCTTATTTTTTTTTAAGTTTTTAATTGATCCAAAAAAATTGAATTATATTTTTTTGCTAAATATTTAAAAACAGTGTTATTTAACTACAATTATTTTCTATGTATTGAAGTAAAGGTAAAAAATTGTGTTAAAAATGATATTTTCCACTATATTTAAAAAGTATGTAACGATAAATTAATTAAGGACACATAATTATATGAAAAATCTTAATTTAAAAAAAAAAACGGTGTACAACATTTTTAACATTGGATGAAGCATGAAAATATGATTAAAAACACCATTGAACAAAAAAAATAGAAAAGTT
Organism: Picea engelmannii; assembly: GCA_009831015.1. Taxonomy (NCBI): domain Eukaryota; kingdom Viridiplantae; phylum Streptophyta; class Pinopsida; order Pinales; family Pinaceae; genus Picea; species Picea engelmannii. Next base: position 71,024 of record ML781714.1, read on the forward strand.
TGAAAATAGATGAAAAAACATTGTTGAGAAAAAAAAATTGAACAATTTGAAAATAAATGAAAAAACAAGCATTTAAAAAAAAGTGGAAACCTTATGTATCAGAAAATTTAAAATATCAAAAAACCACCTAAAAAAGGAGGGGGAGTGCTACCGGTAGCACCATTTTAAAAAATGGGGTAAAAAACTTACCCCCCCAAAAATGATTACTCTGTAGAGTTCTCGTTAAGTTGGAAACTATGTTATATGTGAAAACCTTGTTATAACAATCTAAAACAACATGATTTCTTTCTAGCTAATCCATATCAGTCAAGCAATCATAAGACCCAAGCGATATGATGTTCAAATCTCCCTTAGTGTTAGTTTCGTTCATGTTTATAGGACATTCTTTAGCAAGCTCATTAATTCTTCTCTTGCCTTCAATATCTAGTTGAACTAACCAAGACTTTTCATGCTTACATTTCTTCAATTTAAATCTTTCAACTAGCTTTGGATCTATATAGCTATGGCCAGCTCCATAATCAATTAAAATAGTTATGGTATGATTATCAATCTTACCTTCCACTTCAATCATGTGGGATTGATAGTATGTTTGTCTATTCTCCAAGGCTGCATAGATCCTTGGCATGCTTTTTCCCACGTCCTCTATTATCTCCTCCTACTTGATGATATGAAAAGTCTTTATCTTATCTCCTTGGTGAGGACAATTTTTATATATATGATCTCCTTCACTTCCCCAACACTTTATGGGTTGTTGTCTTGGCCTCTTTCCCAAGGACTATGTCATTTTCTGATCACCTTGAGATGTATTCCATTGTTGATGTGTTTGAGAATTATTCCTTATGAAAGGTAGCTTGAATCCTTTCTTCCTTTGATCCATCTTGCCTTTCTTCTTGTCATCTCAAGCCTTTTGAAAAGATGGCCTTCCTATATTCTGCTCATACAAATACTTATCCTTTCTTATGGATTCCTCTAAATTCTTAGGCTCATCAAACTGGATTTTGTCCTTGTAAAAGGATGGCAGACCACTCAGGAACCTCTGAATTTTGACTTTCTCATCTCTGATGAAACTCACATTCCTAAGAATTTCCAAGAACTCTCTCTCATATTCATCCATGGTCATGTTCCTAAGTTTGAGTTTAGATAACTCTTGCATTTTCTTGTCATAATATTGCTCTGACAAGTATTACTGCTAAAAATATTTTTTGCACTGGTTCCAAGAAATTTTCTTCTCATCAAGGTGCTTAACTTGCTTCAGTCGATCCCACCACATAGATGTCTTCCCCTGAAGGTTGTAGACTACAATTATGGCTTCTGCATTTGATGAGTAATCATGCACCTGGAAATATTTCCTCATTCCCAGGAACCATGCTTCTGCATCTTCTCCTTTCTTGTTTTCTCCATCAAATAATGGTGGTTTGATTTTCCTCAGCTCCCCTTGCAAGCTATCTAACCCATGTCTCCTTCTTTGATGCCTAACAGGAGATATAATTGGGTTGTTTGCTAACATTGAATACACATATGTTTTCTGGTCGACTCCCCTAGGGAATGATTATGTTGATTCTTTGTAATACTCCTAGACCATCTAGATCCTCCATGATCATACCTCCTATCATGATATGTAACACACCCGACCCCTAAGTGTCCTTTTAAGGGACGGGGTATTGAAATTATCGTTTTTCTCAACTATCTTGATCCCCTCTTTTCTTTTTAGCTTCATTGTCTTCTACTCATCAAGAGCTTTCCAATGGTGGAATTTTCGCTCAAAACCGAGTCCTAGATCGAAAGTTATGGCCTTTCCAAGATTCCTTTGTCTTTGAGCTATATACCGTTGACACATGGCGTCCATGTGACACCTCGACATACTTATCATCTAACATGATGACTATGTTGCACCTACGTGGTGCCTATAAAATTCTGCCACCAAGAGATTCTGCTCCACGCAAGACCATTGGAGCTATCGTTCAAACTCTTTGCTAGTACTCTCGTAACTCACCTCCGATGGATATGGTATCAAAGAATATTCCCTTTTGATGCCATCCGTTCGAAGCTAGAACAAATCAATTAGTTTCACTACTTCGAAAATCAAGGTATAGAGGAATATACCCTACTCCTTATTGGATGATCGTGAGTGTAAGTTACAATCTTCCAATAGACAATTGGGATTGATTTCAGAGCCTGAGGTTCTCCCACCAGGTTGACCCCACTCGACTCATCCACTTATGGTTAAGTGACACCTGTCACTCTAGACCCACTCTAGTTGCCTCGCTGGCAAGCCACATTAACCATGAAGTTATAATTTCATCCTATTAACTTAGACATGGCTCACATCAAGATAATGTCTATCGTGTCATTTCTCCATTTTCCAACCTACAATCGAGATTTTCCCTCCATCAGACTTGCACTTCTATGCCATTGGAGGATTTCTTCAAATCCATCAAAGTCATACTCTGAAAGCAATCAACGTTGAGTTAGTTATACGCACACTCAATCTATCCACCTAATCAACTACTGACACATATCTTTACGCTGACATTCCTCGTTAGCTCTCACCCTTCCGACTTACTTGTGGGACCCACAATGATCGACGATTGAGGATTCATCCTTCCCACTTCCAGATCTATGGTCCATATTGGCTTGACTTCAGGGTCTTTTCTTTAGATTTATTCTCACGGTACATGAGATTTACTTCCGAAGGTCTCACTTCGACAAGTTTGTTTCAGAGTCCTTTCCATAGAGTCAGAGGGATCTCTCCGACATGGTGACTCGAACTGCCCACCGATCAACAATCACGATCTCTTCAGGTTAATGGTTGTGGTCCTTCACTGATCAACACAGAGTTTACAGAGTCATAACTATCTGCTCTAAGGACTTATCCATTTTTCAAGTTCAACAAGACTTCAGTTTCTGATTTTCGAGGACTCGAGATGTTCCTGAGCCTCTACTAACTCTTGAACTTAAGGCTAAGGCCTCGCATGAGTTGCAAGCTCTTTACATAGGGAACATATAGGGTATTCGAACTGGTAGCAGTTTGCATTCATTCATTTTTATGATTTAACCAAGCATTAGTATACATCACAACATAGTTCATCTTATCACATTCACGACATACATTAAGTATACAAACAATCTCTTGGACTTAAACATTCATATGTACTAACACACAATTGTTCTATTCATGAGCATTCACATAAATCATTCACAGTCAGTTCAATACAAATGATCACTTATCTGATAAAGGAATGATCCAATCCAACTAACTGAGAGAGGATGCCTTTCTTCCCAACCTTAGGCCTTGTTGTAGAGTCACTTCCTACAACACGACATCCGTGTGCCAAGCCATGATACCACCAAGGAAATTGATTCAGCAGGGCTCCAAGTCTGCGATGATATTAGAAGGTTACTCTCCTGCTTTCTCTAACACAACATAAGTTTCCATTTCCCACTGAGCTCTTGATCTCTACATGTTTATCAGGTGGTTTCTCAATTGGATTTCCTCTGCACAAGGGAGTCCCTTCTCTGCTTAACAATCCCTCGGTGACCTCTCCTTAACAATGTTGGTTTCTATCCAGTAAGCACCAAGCTACAACCCACTATTGCTTGAGTTATGGAATCTGGGTCATCTCTATTTAGGGTGATCATTATCGACTTGTACAAGCTTCCTATTTTCTTCCAGAAAGCTATCCTTTTCTTTCTCAATCAATGCATCTGCACTTCCGTGCTTTGTTTCTCGTATTTGATCTTTTTTCTCTTCTCTACACATCTAAGTTTTTTTTCTATCTTCTCTCTCTCATCCTACATGCATTTTTTTATTCCTTCTCTTCATTTCTTTTCCATCCCCTCAAGATATCTTTTGAATCCTACAGACATAACCTGCAATATGCCCTTTTTCAATCCGAAGGGGTGATTTGTGGTACGTTCCCGTAAGTCTTTCAATTGGCCATTCTTTCTACGCATGGGCCAATTGTCACATGAATTACTACCCAACCACCTTTATGACCTTCTCTTTAATGTTCACGTGGTCTCTTCCATCAGTTTGGTGTGGTGGTGGTGAAATCATCATATTTGTAAGCATAAACAAGCTTGTTGTGCAAGCTTCCTATTTTCTTCACTGATGCATCTCATCTCCATTTCACTCAACCATCCTATCAATCCTCTACTTCCTCAATTTCCTCAATTTCCTCTAGTGTATCATGGCCAATACTTATCAAGGCTGATCAACAATAATAAACTAAATTCATCTCTCTGCATTTGTATGAGCTCCTCTTGTCCCGTGTTAAGTGAAAACCTATGATAGAAGCAAGCATAATGCTTCCTGAAGAAATTCACGGAAGTGTTTCATATTCCGGAGTGAGTTTATGACAACAGAAAGATAAATAATTATATATCATGTGATCTTGAGATGTCCAATAACTGAGAATGAAAGAAATCCCAATCCTTGGAAATGGTGTTACCAACTATCTAGCATAAGACGTAAACTCCAAATACTTAAATAGATGATCAATCACATATATAAACTAGACCAAAAGATAATGAACAACACAAAGAAAAAGCATGATATAAAATATTATGTGGAGAACAAACTAAAGCTAATTCGACACAGATAACATTTCATATCAAGAAATTACATGAGAAGACAATGAAAAAACACCGCATAGTCTACACAGGTTGAAAGCCAAAGAGTAAATTGCTTTCTCATATAGTTTCAAAAATATATGTCCATCATGTGGTCCAGAAAAACCTTGCTTTATCACCAGGCAACATAGCTATTTAAACATGTTTTTGATCTGTTACCTCCTATCATGCAAGATAGAGGCAGATCTCTTAAAATAAGTTTTTTACTAAATAATAAAACAAAAATAATCTTGTTGGAGTTTTTCTAATAAAAAGTATTCATATTAATAAGCATTTTTTTTCAAAACATAAAATTACTAGTCCACTAAATGCTCAACCCATGACTCCTTTCCTTAAGCATAGCACCATAATCTGCTGTTTACCTGAAATAATAAAACGAAATCAAAATTTAGATTATAATCCAAACAAATAATTTAAATAGACTGGCTACATAATCTTTTGATTCTGTAGCTAGTCTCAAAAATAAAAATAAAATAAAAAATGAATCTAACTATTGTTTCCCAAACATAATCAAATCGTAAAAAATAAACAAACTATTTACCAATTCAGAAATTTGACAGAGACGCATCAAACAGGTCTGAATTTATAATGGTATTGAAGTTTGTCAAATTTTTAATGACCACACTCCCAGACAGCTTAATACGCTTGTTAGCCCTGTGTACGTTCGATTGAACGCAGGCTCTGAGTTCGTTGTTCTCCCTCTCAAGCAATTAATTCTGGGTGACCATTTGGTTCAATTGTGCCTGTAGGTAGGGGAGATCCTGATAATACCTTTCGATCCACTCGAAACAATTCTCGCAATGTACTGGTTCTCTGCTAGGCAAAGGCCAAGTCTGCTATGTATAGGGTAATTTAACTTGTTCCATGATTTGTTTTAGATCATGTTGAATGCCTGAAAAACCCTCCTGTTTATTTAAGAATGGGGGCAGATTCGATATGAAATTGAAATGTGGTGTATCGGCATCGATATCGTCCCCAAGGATCCAGTCATTGATATCATCCTCAACAATTCGATCATCGATATCATCCTCAAAAAATCGATCATCGACCTCAATCACAGGGATTGGTTTCTCATGATCACGTTATCAATTTCTTAGTGTTTTGGATATGAGTCGACCAGGTCTTTTATTTTTTAAATTGATGTCTGGACTTCTTTGTATCTTTCGCTTACCCCATTTCTTGATATCAAGTTCATTTAAATCAACCCGAATTGGTTAAGGATTAGGAACAACAGGGTTTTTATCCTTTAGATGATCCAAAACCTCTTCTAAAGATTTCCTAGGAATAAAATCGTATCTCAGTTTCTTGCCTTTAGATGGATTTTGGAGAACAACATGGGTTTTAGCTATAGACACAGAACTTTCTTGCAGATTAACATGTAGGTTTTCCATAGAGGGGTTTGATCGACAAGGACTGTGAGGTTCATTAAAATGCAGAGGTAAGTCTGTCACGTTTTCAGGTAGGGCAAACCCATTTATTTACACAAAATTGTTCCAACTATCCCCAACTTTAGACAAATGCAAAATCACCATAATTTGGATCAGGCCGTGATGGAACAAACTAGATTGTGCATTTAGGTTTTGTCTTTGGTAGAATTTGGCCAGTTTTTGTAGGCTCCTAAGTAGATAGAATGGCATATTCAAATCAAAACCTAGAAATAACATCAATAAACAGACATGATACAGGAAGACTAAACTGTATCTACCCTCACAGGTGACAAACTATTTAAGCATCAACAAAAAACCATGCCATCATGGTTTAAATAAAACAATTGGTGTACCTTTTGCACTGTAACACAATTCTTGGAAGCCATTAGTAGGTGCCAAGGGATGCCTTTGAACTTGAGGTTTTAAAACCAGTGAGCTCCCTCTTGGGGAAATCCAGTAGCCTATGCAATCGAACCCTTGGTCACCTTTAACTGTAAATATCCAATTTTAGCTCTAGCGCCATCGAAAGTTTGGGCAAAGGATTGAGCCACTTTGAGGTTGAAACCCTCAAATCGTTTTATGAACCCATCCCAACCATAAGCCACAAGGTCATCCACAATGTTTTCATGTGAGAGGAGAGCCTATGAGCCATTCGACTCAATCCTCACCATAGGCGCCATCGATATGGTCACACAGAAACAACAGGAGTAGCGAAGGGTGGGGTGTGTTTGAAAACACACAAAATAGAGGATGAGCTCTGCATATTCGGAAGAGACCCAATATCAAAGGATTCAGGAGAAATCCAACATAGCGACCGCTTGGAACATTGAGTGGATGCTAAACCAGAGGACGCACAAAAAGACAACCACCTTGTCAAATGAATGCCAAACCCAAAAATGAAAACTTACCACCTGAAGCAATGAATGCATGTTTGTGCCAACATGACGAAGGAGTAATGTTTGAAGGTATGATTGTCAGTCCTGTACCAGAATGATGAGATTGTGATATGACTGTAAGGGATAGGATTCAAATTATGAAAATACACCAAAGTTTTGTTTGATGCGCGCTCATAGATATGGCAATGTGAAAATCAAAATATTCAAATAATGAAATGCCTAAGGCATAACCCCAAGGTGGATAACTCATGTGCTATGGTAAGGGAGAAACCCATAATATGACAGGTTTACAATCTTTAAAGGTTTATGAAAATATTAGATGCCCTTAGGTGTTATCCAATTTATAAAAGGAAAGTCCACAAACTGTATGATGCACTCAAACCAGAGCTTGTTCTAATTTCATGCTTACAGTCATGAAATTGAACAAGAGAAACGATAGATAAAAATAAATGAACGCATACACACAGGTAATCAAACGAATCTTTTCAAAACCAAAAGATGATAGAAATATTTGCAAACAGAAGGAGGTAGCTACAATTTTTTTTATCCCATTAAGACGACATTTTACAATGATAAAATTGACATGAATATTTGGCTTCCAACACATGCCTCATATTATTAGATATGAAGTTTGTGCATATTTACAGTCTTGGGAGAAAATAGGGTGTTACATTCCCCTCCCCCTTAATGAAACATCGTCCTCAGCATTTAAAACACCATGCTTTTTACAATTGTACAGTAAACAAAAATGGGTATGTCAATCTCATGGCATCTTCCAGCTCCCATGTAGCTTCATCATCACCAAAGTGATTCCATTTCACGTTGACCTGCACGATGGATTGGTTCTGGAGCATTGTTTCTTTCCTATCCAAGATGCAATGGGGCTCTGGTTGGAATTATCCTTATGGTTCCACCTATATTACAGTCCAATCAATAATGTGATTAGAATAATGAACATATTTCTTTAACAAGGGCACATGGAATACATTATGTGCTCTAGTAGGTGGTAAAGAAAGTCTGTATGCTATTGGTCCTACACTCTCTAGTATTTCAAATGGTCTGCAATATCGTGGAGCCAACTTAGCACACAACCCCACTTTCAGGGAACTTCTTTTGGGTTTCACTTGGAGATACACATGGTCTCCTATTTTGAACACTCTGGAGGTTCTCTTGCTATCAACATAGCTCTTTTGTCTATCTTGGGAAATTTTCAATTCTTCCTTATCTAAACCATGGCTTGCTCCATTTCCTTTAGTAATATAGGTCCAAGTGTAATTTTTTCCATTGGATTATCCCAACTAATTGGAACCCTACACTTCCTGCCATACACAGCCTCAAACAGGCTCATCTTCAATGATTCTTGATAACCATTGTTGTATGAAAATTCTACCAAAGGTAGATATTCTTCCCACTGCTTGGGTTTATGCATAACATGCATTCCTAGCATATCCCTCTAGCACTCTGTTCACCCTTTCAGTCTGACCATTGGTTTGAGGATGGTAGGCCATACTAAACACCAACTACGTCTCTAAACCTACAAACAAGCTTCGCGAGAAATTTGAGGTGAACTTGGTATCTCTGTCTAAAATTATGGTTCTAGGCAAACAATGCAACTTGAATATCTCTTTCATGAAAACATTAGCAACGTCTATGACTTTAAAATTAGACTTTATGGGAATAAAATGAGCTACCTTGCTCAACTTATCCACTACAACCATGATTGCATTATGTTGTTTGACTGTCTTTGGAAAACCCGTGATAAAATCTATGGAAATCACTTCCCATTTCCACTCTGGTATTTTTATGGGTTGCAATATTTCTGCAGGGTGTCAATGCTTGACCTTCACCTCTTGGCAGTCTAAACACTTAGAGATATAATGAGCAATGTCTTGCTTCATCTTAGGCCAATGATACAATTTCCTAACTATTGTCATCATTTTTTGATAACCAAGATGACTGACGTATGGCCTCCTATGGAACTCATCCAGAATCAATTGCCTCAGGTCTGTTGAATCAGACACATATAACCTCTTATTTTACATCAACAAGTTATCAACCCTCAACTAATTTCCTTCATACCTCTTTTCATTAGGTTCTTGTTGCAACTTTTCCCTCACTAGGTTAAAGAACTTGTCTTGCAGCAAGAGGCTCTTAATTCTCTATCAAATGTTGGACTCTCCTAGACTTGCAGCTGCTAAGTGTATTGCATGAACACTTCAACTAAGCGTGTCAACTACTTTGTTCTCTTTTCCTTTTATGTGCTTGATTTCGAAGTCAAACTCACTGATCAATGCCATCCACCTGGCATGTCTAGCATTCAAACTTGGCTGGTCAAACAAATACTTAAAACCACAGTGGCCAGTCATGAGGATAAATCTCCTCCCGAGCAGGTAATGTCTCCACATTTTTAACGCATGTACAATTGCGACAAGTTCTAGGTCATAGGTAGTGTTATCACTATGTAAATATTTTTGGCTGAATAGACAAACGACAAAGGTAATTGTTTCAACCAGCTTTAGAGCTGAGACACTAGCCTTCTCAACTCAGAGAGAGCTCTCTCGTGTCACTTGATATATCTATGGGAATTAGTAGCTAGATTTGGTTTGTTTTGGGTTTTTTTTATCAAATAACTGAAGAAATGAAGATGACATTTGGGCCATGGAGTCAGGAATGAAAAATGCATTGTCCAGACATGAAACTATCAAGAGGGAAAGGCTAAATGAGGCGATGAGTATGAGTTTATATCTGAAATTTTCAAGGCATCAAAGGAAAAAGAAACATATAACTGCATCAGAGCATATTTAAAATGAATTCTGAATTGGTTAAGAAGAAATAAACATAGTCTAAATTGCTAAGCCAAGAACATCACAATGATGAATTCTAGGTTTTTGTTTCTCCAATTTAGACAGATGGAAGTGTAAATGAAATATAAGATTACATAAAATACATACTATGAAAGAAAACAAGACTCATATCACCGCCGGTTAGAATCTTTTCATAAACA
>ML781714.1:91658-104082 GCA_009831015.1 Picea engelmannii
AATTACTTGTGGAATTCAAAACACTTAGACTTCCCCATAATTCTAAAATAGAGATAAGTTACAAAAAAGGAATGATTTATAATAGCAATTATCCTATTTTAAAGGGACTGTTAGAAATAGGTCTGCCATGTCTAGGGTCGCCATTTGTCCAAAACTTGCGGGAATGTACTTGATCCTACCTAAGAATTCATTTCATCTTGGCGATTTCCTCTTTCAGAGTGCTCAACCAAGCTAGTTGATTTTCTCCGACGCTCTCCATCGTCTCCGCTCTGATTTCTGTTCTCTGTCGTTTGCTTCGCTTCTTCTTTGTTGCCTACTTGTAGATTTCATCCGTGTGTTTGTTGATGACTATGTCCCTCATAACGAGGTTTAATATGACTCTCGACTCTGATTCAGTTGCGGGCTCTATATGAAATTTGTTTGCTAATATTTGCGCAACCCACCTTTCTTTCTCACTTATTGGTAAGCTTGACACATTAGTTGAGAACCCCGTTGCACTGGACACTGTTCGATTGATGTTATCCATATCTTCCGACCTTGCAGAGGCCAAAATTTTGTCTCCCTTAATTCTACAGAGCTGAAGAAATCGATCTAGCTCGAGATTACTCCACTTATGCATGGGACGATGATTTCTGGGAGAAGAATAATGCCACCCATACTTGAATATCGGTAGTTATCAAGTTCCAATCATTAATCATTGACAAGATTACTTGTAGGTATGTTGATTTACCATGCTCGACTAATCCATTTCAAATGATTAGCCTTTGAGTTCATTATCCAGCGACATTCCCCTGACATTTTATGGTCGTGAAGTACCTGAACGAGTGGCGTGCGATGATTTGACCAGCTGTCGTTTTCCCCTACATGAATCGTTGATTTGACGTATTAGAACATGTGACATCGGGGCTTTTGCGAAAATGGTTTTAGGTAGACCTCCTTTCACCCCGATGTATCTATGAAGGTGCCACGTGTCCACTATTAAAACCACAATGGTTTTCCCTGGTCCGCCCTCGCATACTTAAATTCCGTGCTAGTTCATCGTTCGATACGGGCCTCAACCATCGATCTGGGTTTCTTCGAGATCAATGGTCCATAAGACTCCTTCCTTCTCTCTTCCACCGTATTTTTCCATATTACTGCCACATACGACCCGAACCTCCAAATAATGCCACGTCTCTACACTGATTTAGTCACCTGCTAAATTCAAACTCAAATTTGAAGCATGATCGTCATGGTGATAACATGCAACATACCTCTGCTCTTGTTCGTTCAACTTCCATGATTCATATCAAACCACTTGTCCTTCTTTCATGAGAATTTCGTCGAGTCCCTCCTTGCAAACATCTGTGCAAACCAAGAAGCCTTTTTTTGGGTCTGCAATCCTTAAAATAGGGGCATTGGTCGACAATTGCTTCAATTACCGAAAACTATCTTCGCACTCTGGTGACCACACTAATCTATTTCCCTTCCTTTGTAGTGGCGTAATAGGATTTCTGATCTTGGAGAATCCTTTGATAAATATTCTTTACTATCCAACCAATCCCATGAAGGATCTCACTTCTGTCACATTTCTAGGGGTTGGCCAATCCATGCTTGCTTTGGTCTTTGTAGGGTCTACTTTGACTCCTTCGGTTGAGATTATGTGGCCTGGATTTTGGATTTCATTTTTAAATAAATTGCACTTTCTGAATTTGGCATATAAATGGTGCTCTCTTAACACTTGCAACACCATCTTGAGATGTTCTCCATGCTCCTCTAGATTCTTGGAATACACTAAAATGGCATCCAAAAACACTAATACGAACTTGTCTTAATACTTGCTAATCACACTATTCATTAAACACATGAAGGTAGCTGGTGCATTTGTAAGTCCAAACTACACCACAACAAACTCGTAGTGTCCATACCTTGTCCTAAAGGATGTCTTATGGATGTCATCGTCCTTAATCTTGACTTGATGATATCCCGATCTCAAATCTATTTATGAGAAAACTGTAGCCCCTCCGAGCTTATCAAACAAATCATCTACTGTAGGAAAAGGGTACTTTCTCTTGATGGTCGTCTTGCTTAGATTCCGATAATCGATGCATAACCTTAACGTTCCATCCTTCTTCTTTACAAATAGGGTTGGTGCTCCCCACGGGGACACACTCGGTCTAATGTAACCTTTTTCCATCATTTCTTTCAATTGCATTTTTAGTTCCACCAACTCTGGCACACTCATCCAGTAAGGAATTCTCGATGTTGGCATTGATCTTAGAACAAGATCAATTGAAAAATCAAGGTCTCTTTTCAAAGGTAATCTAGGAACCTCCTCCGGAAACACATCCCTAAACTCCCATAACAATGGATGGTTTTCAACGTTCAACTCACCACTTTCTGTTGATTTTAGTATTTGTATAACATACAGAGGACACCCACTTCTGTGATACTTCTTGAGTTGTAACACTGATATTTGTTTCACAAATACTGGATTTTGAATGCCTTGCAAAATTCTCATATTTCCTTCCTCATATTCACATTCTAGAGTTTTCTCATAACAATTCAATTTTGCCTTATGGGCGGCTAACCAATCCATTCCCAAAAACACATCATAAGAGCCAAGGGGCAGAACATTCAGATCTGCTTGGGTCTGAAATCCCTCAATTTGAATTGGACAAGCTTCAACGACCTCTGCCACTTTCCTCTTTGTTCCAATGGCTAACTCAATTGACCATGCTTTGGTGGGATTTTTTCTCTGTAATGAACATGCCTCAACCACTCAAAGTGAAACATAACTAAGATTAGATCCTAGGTCAATTAAAATAGAGATTGGTTGTTCAGTAATGATACCTTCCAATTCCACCACAGAGGCTTGGTAGTCTGCTTGTCGATTTTCTACCGTTGCATAGATTCTCGGTATGCTCCTGGCTACGTCGTTGACTATAGCTTCCCCTTGTACGTTATACACTCTTTTACTGTCATGATGTATGTGGAGACAATCCCTCAATAGATGTGGCTCTCCACATCCCCTGCATTGCAAAGGTAATTTATTGGGCTCCTATTCTCTTTCCTTTGCTTACTCCACTAGTTTATTCCTGCTTTGGGATGGAAAATTTTGTTGATGCACACTCCTGCTTAGATGAATTGTCTGTGTATCCTTCTTGCAATTTTTGCGGGGAAAAGACTTGAGTCCTTTATTCTGGAATCCAATCTTGTCCTTTCTTTTCCAATCCTTAGGAGACTCATGCTTGTGCTTAGACTCATCGTAACAACATTTAGCCTTCCGAATGGTGTCTTCAAGTGTCTTGGGTTTGTCGAACTCAATTTGATCTTGGTATGACTATGGCAACCCATTGAGAAAACACTGAATCCTTGCCTTCTCTTGCTTAAGGTAGGGAACATACCTCAACAGTTCCATAAATCATTTTGCATATGCCTCCAATGTAAGTTGCCCCATATTAAGCTCATATAATTCCTTTATCTTGTAATCATAATACTTTTTAGATAGGTAAGCCTTAAAAAAGTGCCTCTCAAATTATTTCCAGGTTAATTTTCTTTCCTTTATCCTTTTGATTTATTTGAGGTCTTCCCACCAAATGGAAGTCTCTCCATTCAAGTTAAACATTGCAATCATTGCCTTGGTATTGTCTAAGTAGTTATGTACTTGGAAGTACTTTTTCAAGTTAAATAGCCATGCTTCAACTTCTTTTCCTTTCTTTATTTCACCACCAAAGGTAGGCAACTTAGACTTCTTGAATTTTTTAGTCAGAAAAATCTAATACTTCTTTCTCTTTCTCCTTTTAGAAATATTGGATTTGGTGCCACTGCTGGATTGTCCTGCTGAATTAGTTTTCCGACTAGAGTACTCCACGGAAATGTCTCCACTCGATCTACCTCTCTTAGTGCGTTGATACTTTATTTTGGAAGAACTCTTTCCTGCATTAATGTGATCCATTTCATGCTTTTGGGCATCTGAAGGGGTTTTTAACCTCTCCGACTATTGTAGTTTTGCATTGCTAGGACCTTGCTACAGATGTTTTTGAATTTTGGATAGAATCTGCAGTAGAACTGTGTTAAACTCTTTCTATTCAATATGGGCTCTCATAAGACTATCATTATCCACCTTCAGACTCCTCACAGAGGCCATCAAATCTGGAGGGGTTTCCGTATCCCTCCGACCTTCAAATTATTCATCTATGAGGTGCAAGAGGTCATCCATAATGTGCTATACAATTCACTTTCATGAGATTTTTCAATTCGTCCTACATGTTGAAACAATAATCATCATTAGCATTTCATGTTTGTATTTTGAATCAGGCATTCTAGACAACATAAATCCTTTTTAAGCAACCTTACGTGGTCTTAGTGACCCATTCAAGCCCATGGTTTGAACTATGCTTTGATACCACTCTGTAACACACCCGACCCCTAAGTGTCCTTTTAAGGGATGGGGTTTTGAAATCATCTCTTTTCTTAGCTATCTCGATTCCTTGTTTTATTTTAGCTTGATTGTCTTCTACTCATCAAGAGCTTTCGAACGATGGAAATTTCACTCAAAACTGAGTCCTAGATCGAAAGTTATGGACTTTCCAATATTCCTTGGTCTTCAACCTATATATCGTTGACATGTGGCATCCACATAACACCTAGGCACACTCATCGTTCGACATGACGACTATGTTTCACCTATGTAGTGCCTGCAAAATTCTGCCACCAAGAGATTCTACTCCACGCAGGACCATTGGAGCTATTGCTTAGACTCTTTTCTAGTACTCTCATAACTCACCTTTGACAGATATGGTATCGAATAATATTCCCTTTCGATGCCATCCGTTTAGAGCTAGAACGAATCGAGTAGTTTCACTACTATGAAAATCAAGGTATCTAGGAATATACCCTAATCCTTAATCGATGATCGTGAGTGTAAGTCAAAATCTTTTGATAGACGATTGAGATTGATTTTAGAGCCTAAGGTTCTCCCACCAGGTTGACCCCACTCGACTCAACCACTTATGGGTAAGTCACACCTTTCACTCTAGACTCAATCAAGTTGCCCCGTTGGCAAGCCATGTTAGCCATGAAGTTATAACTTTGTCCCACTAACTTAGACAAGGCTCATGGAAATTCAACGGCTATCATGCCATTTCTGCATTTTCCAACCTATGGTGAAGATATTCCCTCCATCAGAGTCACACTTCTAGGCCATCATAGGATTTCTCTAAATCCATCAAAGTCGTACTACAAAAGCAGTCAACGCCGAGTCAACTAGAATCACACTCAACCTATCCACCTAATCAACTACTGACACATGTCTTTGCACTAACGTTCCCCACCGGCTCTCACCCTTCCAAATTACTTGTGGGGCCCTTAATGATCGAATGCTGATGATTCATCCTTCCTACTTTCAGCTCTACGGTCCATACTGGTCGGACTTCAGGGTCTTTTCTTCGGAGTTATTCTCATGGTACATGAGATTTCTTTTCGAAGGTCTCACTTTGACAGGTTTGTTTGAGAGTACTTTCCACAACGTCAGAGGGATATCTCTGACATGGTGACTCAGATTTCCCACCGATCAACGGTCACAATCGCTTCGAGTCAACGGTTGTAGTCCTTCACTGATCAACATAGGGTTTACAGAGTCATAATTTTCCTCTCTAAGGACTTAGCCATTTTTCGAGTCCTACAAGTCTTCGATTTCTTATTTTCGAGTACTCAAGATGGTCTTGAGCCTCTACTGATTATCGAACTTAAGGATAAGGGCTCTCATGAGTTGTAGGTTCTCTACACAGGGATCATGTAGCTTATTCGAACTTGTAGTAGTTTGCATTCATTCATTTTTATGATTTAACCAAGAGTTAATATACATCACAACAAAGCTCATCTTACCACATTCAAGACATAGGTTAAGTATACAAACAATCTCTTGGATTTAAACATTCATATATACTAACAAACAATTGTTCTATTCATGAGCATTCACATAAATCATTCACAATGATTTCAATACATATGAACACTTATCTGATAAAGGAATGATCCAATCCAACTGATTGAGAGAGGATGCCTTTCCTCCCAACCTTATGGATTGTTGTAGAGTCACTTCCTACAACACAAAACCCCCATGCCAAGCCATGATACCACCAAGGAAATTGACTCAATAGGGCTCCAAGTTTACGATGATCTTAGAAGGCTAGTCTCCTTATTCCTCTAACACAACAAAAGTTTCCACTTCCCATTGAGCTCTAGATCTCTACAGATTTATGAGCTGGTTTCTCAATTGGATTTCTTCTGCACAAGAGAGTCCCTTATCTTCTTAACAGTCGCTCAGTGACCTCCCCTTACCAATGCTAGTTTTTTTCTAGTAAGCACGAAGTTGTAGCCCACTATTGCTCTAGTTTGGGAATCGGGGTTATCTCTGTTCAGGGTGATCATCATCAACTTGGACAAGCTTCCTATTTTCTTCCAAAAAGCTATCCTTTTCTTTTTCAATCAATGCATCTGTGCTTCCATGCTTTGTTGCTCGTCTCTAAGCCTTTTTCTCTTCTCTATGTATCTAAGTTTTTTTCCATCTGCTCTCTCATCCTATGCACGTTTTGTTCTTCCTTCTCTTACCTTCTTTTCCATCCCCTTGGGATCTTTGTTGAAAATTGTAGAAGTAACCTGCAGTCCCCCCATTTTCAATCTAAAGGGGTGGTTTGTGGTATGTTCCCGTCAGTCATTCAATTGGCCATTATTTCTACGCATGGGCCAATTGTCGCAGTCATTACTACACAACCACATTTATGACCTTGTCGTTAATGTTCGCGTGGTCTCTTCCATCATTCTGGTGTGTTTGTGGTGAAATGATCATGTTTGTAAGCATAGATAAGTTTGTTGTGCAAGCTTCCTATTTTCTTCATTGATGCATCTAATCTCCATTTCACTCAACCATCCCATCAATCCTCTACTTCATCAATTTCCTCTAGTGTATCATGGCCAATACTTATCAAGGTTGTTCCCTCTCAGTCAACAGTTTTGTGTTTATATTAAATCAAAACACAATTACATGCCTCATATTATTACATATGAAGTTTGTGCATAATTACAGTCTTGGGAAAAAACAAGGTGTTACATTTCCCTCCCTCTTAATGAAAAACCGTCCTCAGTGTTTAAAACACCATGATTTTTGCAATTATATAGTAAAAAAAAATGGGTATGCCAATCTCATGGAATCTTCCAGCTACCATGTAGCTTCATCAAATCCAAAGTGATTCCATTGCACCTTGACCTAAACAATGACTCAGTTCCAGAGCATTGTTTTTTTTTCTGTCCAAGATGCATTGGGGCTCTGGATGGAATTCTCCTTCTGGTTCCACTTGTATTACAGTCTAATCAATAATGGGATTAGAATCACGTACACATTTCTTTAACAAGGACACATGGAATACATTATGTGCTCTAATAGTAGGTGGCAAAGCAAGTATGTATGTTACTGGTCCTAATCTCTCTAGGATTTCAAATGGTCCACAATATCGGGGAGCCAACTTAGCACACATCCCCACTTTCAGGGAACCTCTCTTGGGTTTCACCCAGAGATACACATGGTCTCCTATTTTTAACTCTCCGGGGGTTCTCTTGCTATCAACATAGCTCTTTTGTCTATCTTGGGGGAATTTTTCAGATTTTTCCTTATCTTAACCATGGCTTGCTCCATTTCCTTTAGTAATTCAAGTCCAAGTATAACTTTGTCCACTAGATTATCCCAACTATATGGAACTCTCCACTTCCTGCCATACAAAGCCTCAAACATGATCATCTGTTGGATCATGTTGTCATTGATGTCAAATGATTGATGTCAAAGGATTGGTGTCAAAGGATTGGTTGATTGATTGATTGATGATTGATGTCAAAGGATTGATGTCAAATGAACAATGTCTTGTCATAGCATACTGACATAATATATATTATCCTTGATGTGAATGCAATGATTTCAAGTGGAATCATTGTCATATGATGTCATGCTTATATGAAGATGGATCAATGAGTTGTCATTGATATATGATGCATAGATAAAGATGAATCAATGAGTTGTCATGGATATATGATGCATCAATGTGGTTTCACTGATATATGATGCATAGTTGGATTGATGTAAGGATGACTCATTATTGTCTTGGCAAGAATTACAAATGGATGAACTCCAAAGTGGTCTCTTTATGGTGAAAGCCATCACGGGAAGACGCTTTGCGGTTGAGTTATCCTATAAGTATGGTTACAGAACCCATGCTTAATTATGGAATAATGAGATGAAGATCATCGAATGTTTTAGTGAAACTATCCTAGATGGATAGTGCTTGTCATGCCATTTCCGATGGTATGTGGAATGCCACATAAATCCTCACGGTTTGAGAGTTATGGCCTTACGAAGTTGAAGGACCCTCACATGTTGGCTTGAAGCCCCAAAAGGTCAAAGAAGTCAAAGTTCTTGCAAAGAAGAAAGGTTATTTAAATAATAAAGTGAAGTGACAAAGTCAAGGAAGATTATTTAAATAATAAAGTAAATGGAGAACTTTCTAATTATGGAAAGTGGTTAACCCTAAAAAGAAGAAAATGGGTTAAGAGGTCAAGTGGCTACTAGATACATGGACAAGTGGTAACTTGGGCAAAGTTGGACCAAGTGATTATGTGGACAAAGTGGCTATGTGGATAAAGTGACCTAGAAAAGGCTTCTAAGGAAGCTACTTGGAAAGTATAAATAAGAGGCAAGGGTCTCTTGAGCATATCTTGAAGATCTATTCTAGAGAGAGATATTGACTGGAGGATCTCATGGACGCATCAAAGTTTTTGTAAATCTGAGATCTTGATGACGAAAGTTTCGGAAGTTCAGAAACCCTAGTTTCTGAAGGTGTACGTGAGCAACAGTGGACCAGAGAGCATACATACGTGGGCTGCAGTGAGCCAGAGCTCATACACACGCGGGCTGAAGGAAGGCAGAGCACGTACAGTTGATGAAGTCATGAATATTTGAGTGTGAATTGGTGCCAGGTTCTTGACAGCTAAAGCAAGTTTTAGATTTGCATTCTATGGGCTCATATCTGCCATAGAAACTCTGGTATGGTTACATAGTTGTATTGATGGATACTCTTGCATATTGTATGGTGAATGCTTGAACCGTTCTTGGTATGGCTGTTATGATTTGGTTTGTGTTGGTTGATGGAGTGAGAAACACTCTTATGTTTCAGTACTGATATGATTGCCACAATATACTTGCTTCTTATACATGATTAAGTAGCATTCATATTATATGATTGTGGAGCATGAGTAAGTTGTGGAAGAGCATGGATGTGTTGTGATTGGTTCTGGTTCTGATCGTACAGTGAATGACCGAAGTGGATGTCACTGAGGGATGAAAATGATCTAAGCTTTCCATGAAGAGAAAACCCTAGTTATTCAGAAGTCACACGCATACTGTAGTACATACAGGCCACACACATACACGAGCTGTACTATTTGTAGGGCACGTACATACACATGTTGCACTACTGACAGGTCGCATACATGTTGACAGATTGGTATCTATTGAGGATTGATTCCTCTTCTCACTTGGTGTTGAGTTGTGTAAGTTGAGTCTTGCATTATAGAGCTGGTGCTCTTGTGGAGTTGTAACTCTATTTAGTTGTTGCTGATAACCCAAGGATTGTAGTCCGTAATAAAAATAAAATTGTACATACATCTTGTGTTCTTTGTGTTCCTTGTGATGATGACTTATTGATGATATATGTTGCTGATATATGTTGATGATGCATGTTCACATTTAACTGGTTATAAATGACAACAATAAGTAATGAGTAAATGGTGATTACTAACTAAGAAGTTTTGTGAAGGGGAAAAGTTTGTAAAAAAGCACCACACTCATTCACCCCCCCTATAAGTGTAGTCGATGTGTCCAACAATTGGTATCAGAGCGAGCCTTCACTATAAGACTTAACAATATTGGAGGAGATCCATGGACACACAAATGGATGATGAAGTTCCAATCCTTGATGATGAAAATTATTCTACATGGAAAATAGAAATGAAAGTGCACTTGAAGGAAATATGAGCGGGTATTTGGAAGGAAGCTATTGGTGGATCAGTTCCTTTGAAGAACAAGTCAAAGTTTGTAGCTCAAAGGCAAGAAAAGAAGAAGATGCATTGGCTCTCAAGACCATTCTTAGTGGACTCTCAAGTTCTACCAAAGAGAGCATGAGACAATGCACTACCACCGAGGATCTATGGCTAAAGCTAGAGGAGACATACCAAAGTAAGGAGGAAGATGTTGAAGACAACTCCATCAAGAACAATGAAGGTAAAGAATCTCCAAAATCCTCTATTTGCAATGATTCTAAATGTGACGATGTTGGAAAAAAGGAAGACCTTGAAGACAATTCCATCAAGATCAATGAAGGTAAAGAATCTCCAAAAACCCCCGATTGCAATATTTCAAAAATGTGACGATGTTGAATATTTCTCTACAAGTGAAGAAGAAAACCTAGAGATAGTATGTGTAGAGTTATATAATGGTTATCCCATGGAAAAGGTAGAAGAATAACTATCATAGCTTAAAAGGGAAGTTGAATGGGGTCTATATGAATACAACTATGACCATTTCTACATAGAATATAGCTATCTTTTTGATAACACTAAAAAATTTCTTAAAAAGAGTCAAAGGCATATCTTGAAGTTAAAGGAAATGCTCAAGGATCAAGAAGAAAGTAAAAAGAATCTATTAGAAGAAAAAGAAGAAGAGATCAAAAGACTAAAGAATGAAATAGAAGAAAATAAGAAGGTAGATGATGAGATTAGCAATTTTTTTGAAGTTAATATCCATCTCAAGACCCAAATTGAAGAAGCCAAAATAATAGAGGAACTATTAAAGAATCAAGTAATTGAAAAGGAAGAGTCATGTCATAAGTTGGAAGTTGAAGTTATTGATCTTAGAAAGAAAGTAGAGAAGTTAAACAAATTATTGAATAGCTCAACAATCTTGAATGAGATCTTGGATAGTCAAAGATCACCAAATGATAAATCAGGTATTGGATACAAGAAAGAAGCTACACATGTTGAAGAAAGCACCTCAAAGAAGCATGATGTAAGTCCCTCACTCTCAAAGGATGGAAATAATGTTGCAAGTCAGCCATCTACACAAGGGAAGGAAAGGACAAAGCAAGGAGGACATAAAGAATCCATCTCTACATCTCAAAGCAAATTCAAGATACCTTCAAGATGGACACCAAAGCAAAGGTATGAAAATGTTTTTCATGGTCACTGTTACTCATGTAATGAATATGGTCACAAATCTTTGGAGTGAATATTGTATGCAAGGATAGATAATGAAAGATTTCATAACACCTTAAGATGTTGGAGATGTAATCAAGTAGGACACATTGCTGCTCACTGTGACATCATGAGATGCTACAACTGTAGTGGATTTGGTCACAAATCCTAGGATTTTTGGAACACAAGAAGAAAGTCCACGATGAAGACTTCATATAACATGACTAGAAGAAGGCATGAAGTTAGGAAGGAAGACATTTTTAAAAAGATGGAAGCTCAGAGCTCAAGTTATGAGAAGCAGGGACACCTTCAAAATGTTGAGATTCAACAAGAAGATCCTAGTGAAAATTATGCACCTACACTAGGATGGAGCCTCAAGCTATTTTTAGGTGGAAGTCTATTTTTAGATGATGAACAAATTCTATTTATAGATGATGTCTATTTGTATATGGTGAGCAAATTCTATTTTTAGATGTATGTCGACTATTATTATCCCTTAATAATAGTTGGACAATAAATATTAATCTATTCTCAATGAGCACTTGGAAACAGTTAACTGAAGTGGCAAATCAGTTAGCTATAGGAAATTCAAGTTCAAAGGTTGACTGGTGGGACATGCAAGTCAAATTAGTTGTAACTGAGTGATTCGAAGTTGTAACAGAGTTGGATGTGTAGTTATGTGAGTTGTGAAGTAGTTTAACTCAGTTAAGTGAGTTAAACTCAGTTGTACTAGTTGTAACTGAAATTACACTAGTGAGAGATCAATGAATTAATTATTAATTAATTCACAATCAATGATCTCACATGAAACTGAAGATTTACCATTGTTAACTACATGCATGTCATATCCAGTGGAGACCCAGTTGAGATAATAGGTGAAAGGGACAGTTTGACTATCAGTTGTGACATTGGTGAGTACACTCATGCAACCACACACACATTGGATGTGCCTATAAGGAATGCACATCCTAGGCAACATGAATTCATTCATTGCAGGGATTGCACAGAGGAGGCAGGTTGTTTGGAGGCAGTAAATTGGCACATGCATTTGCCAATTTTTGTATGACAGTGTGAGACGATTGTATATTGTACTGAGAGCTCTTGGATTAGAGTTTTGTATGAGATTGTTTCATGATCCATGATATAT
>ML781714.1:104240-135316 GCA_009831015.1 Picea engelmannii
AGATCAAACTACATTGCTTGGAAGGACAGGATGGAGGCAGTACTCAAAGAAAATGGCTTGAAGGAATTCATTGACAAGGATGTTTCTAAGCTAGATGCTACAGATGTTGCAAATAATGATGCATGGAAAAAGAAAGTGGCAAAGGCGAGGAGGATCCTGTTGGAGGGAGTACAAGACCACATTGTCTTAAACCTCCATGGGAAAGACACACCATATGCAATGTGGAATACTTTGACAGATCTATTCCAAAACAACAACGACCATAGGAAATTGGCACTCAAAGATAAACTCAGGAAGATCAAGATGGAGAAGGGCGACTCCATTCCAAAATATCTCATGAAGTTTGTCCAATGTTGGGATGAGTTGGGGAGTGTGGGAATAACAGTCGATGATGATGATTTGGTGAGCTTTTCTCTCCTAGGACTTCCCAAAAATTGGCACAGTTATCAAGACTCTGTCAATGGAAGGGAAAAATTTCTAGATTGGGATAGACTATGGTCGGATTTGGTGCAGGAGGAGTTTAGGCAGAACACCAGAGATGGCTCTTCATAAAATCATGATGATGAAGAGGATTGTGCTTTGGATGCCAAGGAAAGGAAATGGGAGGGGAAGAAATTCCATTCAAAATCCGAGTCTAAAGGAAAGAAGCTGAATTTGTCCAAAGTGAAGTGTTTTCACTGTCACGAACATGGGCATCTCTCTACTAACTGTCCACAGAAGAAGAAGAACAAGAAGGCTGATGGAGCTGCAGTTGGTGAGGTCCTTGCCTCACAATTTGAACTTGACTTCTCCTTGATCGCATGCATGGCGTCAAGTGCATTGGGATCGGTGTGGTATTTGGATAGTGGCGCTTCCTTCTACATGACGGGAGATAAGGAGATTTTCAGTGACTTGGAGGAGAGAGATCTCAAAATGCATATAGAGATGGGCGACGATGGACGATACAGTGCGACTGGAATTGGTACCATTACCTTTTAGAGGGAGTCAGGTAAACCATTTCAATTGAAATATGTTATGCATGTTCTAGGTCTAAAGAAAAACTTGGTCTCAGTTGCAATGCTAGAGGACGGAGGCTATGATGTTGTTTTCAACGATGGAAAAGCCTTCCTACGACACAAAACAATGGGTCAAGTCAAGAAGATAGGGATTCGAGTTAATAATCTCTACAAGCTAGAGGTAGATGGCTGTGCTGCCATGGTGGGAAAGGCATAAAAAGTTGTGAGCCGAGATGAGGGTGAATTATGGCATAGGTGATTAGGTCATCTTCATCATGGAGCCTTGAAAATCATGCAGTAAATATCTACTGGAATTCTAATGGGAACACTTTCTCAGTTATATCAGTGCAAGGGTTGCACCATGGGGAAGTATGTAAAGTCCACATTTCATGAGAAGGAGAACCGTGCTTCGGTGATCCTAGACAGAATTCACACAGACGTGTGTGGACCATTCTCGGTTGCTTCAACAACAAAACATAAGTATTATGTTATTTTTTTTGATGACTTTTCTCGTAAATGCTGGATATTCTTCATGTAGAAGAAGGATCAAACATTCTCAAAGTTCTGTGAGTTTAAAGCATTGGTGGAGAAAGAGTTGGGGAAGCAAGTGAAGGCTCTGAGGAGCGATAATGGTGGAGAATACATTTCTAACGAATTCAAAGACTTCTGCAGAAAAGAAGGAATTCAAAGAGAACTCATAGCGCCTCATAACCCACAACAAAATGGGGCCGCGAAGAGGAAGAATAGAACGATCGTAGGTGCATCACGAGCGATGTTGCATGATCAGGGCCTACCAATTCATTTGTGGGCAGAATCATGCAACACTGTGGTTTATGTGAAAAATCATTGTCCTCATAGAGTACTTGTCATGAGTACACCTGAAGAAGCTTTCACTGGTAAGAAACCTGATGTTTCTCATTTTAAGATTTTTGGCTCATCTGTTTATGTGCATGTGACCAGGAATGCCAGGAAGAAGCTGGAGTCGATTGCTGAAGTTGGGATATTTGTGGGGTACACAGAAACACCCCATAATTATCGTGTGTATTTTCCTAACATTAAGATGACTGTTATGCGATGGGATATAAAATTCGATGAGGGGAAAGCCATGTGGTTGTCGCTTGAGAGGGAGATAGACTTGCATGTAGAGGAGGAACTGCTGGTTCCCAAAGATGAGTCTCAAGATGTGGATCAACCACATGAGGAGGTTCATGGAGTGGAGGAAGCCACTCATGCAGAGCCATCCATCAGAAATGGCAGAAAGTGCACCACATAAGCTGATAGATTGAGACTAGATGCTGCACAGAATGTAGGAGCCCCTACTTCACAGCGCAGACAAATACAGTCTCCTGATAGATTTACTGGATACATGGCTCTCATGAGAAAATGTATTGTGACTGAACCATCTTCCTTTAAATAAGTAGTGTAGGATCCCACTTGGGTTGATGCAATGGTGGAGGAGTATGACTCCATTGTCAAAAACAGTGCATTTGAAATTGTCCCAAGACCGGTCGACAAATCAATGGTAGGTTCGAGATGGATCTACAAGGGTAAGATTTTAATCATTGTTCTTTATGTTGATGATTTAATACTGACTGGTGATGAGCAACTGATACACTCATGCAAGGAGGTCCTTTCAAAGGAGTTCGAGATGAAGGATATGGGCCTCCTTCATTATTTCCTTGGATTGGAAATATGGCAGCGAGATGGTGAAATTTTTGTGTCTCAAGGCAAGTATGCAAGGGAGATACTGGGTAAGTTTCACATGGAGGGATGCAAACCCATGGATACTCCTCTTCCAGGAAACTAGAAGAAAGAGGATTCTACTTCTGGAGAGGTAGTGGATGCTACTGTCTATTGATAGTTAGTGGGTTCGCTAATTTATCTAGTGAACACAAGACCAGACATTTTCTATGTGGTTAACCAGCTGAGTCAAGCGATGGTTAAGACTACCAAGCTCTTTTGGAAGGCAAGTAAGCATGTCCTGAGATACCTGAGGGGAACACCTAAGTATGGCTTATGGTACAGACAGACGGATGAGGTGAAGTTGCATGGCTTCACGGATGCAGATTGGGTGGGCAGCCCAACGGACAGAAAGAACACATCAGGGGGGATCTTTAGTATCAGATCTATAGATTTTTATTGGTACAACAAGAAACATAGATCTGTGGCACTCAGTTCAGAAGAAGCATAATACATGGCAGCGATTCAAGCTGCATGTGAGGCTATATGGATGAGAAAGATATTGGTTGGTTTGTTTGGTTCTCATTTAGATCCGACAATGATTCATTGTGATAATCAGAGTTGCATTAAACTCTTGATTAATCCTGTGTTTCATGATAGATATAAGCATATAGATATCCGTTATCATCATATCAGAGATTGTGTGCAATAGAAGATCATGTTGCTTCAATACATTCCTACGGAAGATCAAGATGCAGACATTCTGACGAAGGCGCTCACCAGGAGAAAATTCGAATACCATAGAGACAAGATCGGGGTGAAGGATAATCCCTTTCTTGTTGAGATTCAACAAGAAGATCCTAGTGAAAATTATGCACCTACACTAGGATGGAACCTCAGGCTATTTTTAGGTGGAAGTCTATTTTTAGATGATGAGCAAATTCTATTTATAGATGATGTCTATTTATAGATGGTGAGCAAATTCTATTTATAGATGTATGTCGACTATTATTATCCCTTAGTAATAGTTGGACAATAAATATTAATCTATTCTCAATGAGCACTTGGAAATAGTTAACTGAAGTGGAAAATCAGTTAGCTATAGGAAATTCGAGTTCAAAGGTTGACTGGTAGGACATGCAAGTCGAATTAGTTGTAACTGAGTGATTCAAAGTTGTAACAGAGTTGGATGTGTAGTTATGTGAGTTGTGAAGTAGTTTAACTTAGTTAAGTGAGTTAAACTTAGTTGTACTAGTTGTAACTGAACTTACACTAGTGAGAGATTAGTGAATTAATTATTAATTAATTCACAATAAATGATCTCACATGCAACTAAAGATTTGCCACTGTTAACTACATGCATGTCAGATCTAGTGGAGACCCAGTTGAGATAACAGGTGAAAGGGACAGTTTGACTATCAGTTGTGACATTAGTGAGTGCACTCATGAAACCACACACACATTGGATGTGCCCATGAGGAATGCGTAGCCTAGGCAACAAGAATTCATTCATTGCAGGGATTTCCATTAGCAGGGATTGCGCAGAGGAGACAAGCTATCTGGAGGTAGTAAATTGGCACATGCTTTGCCAATTTTTGTATGACAGTGTGAGACGATTGTATATTGTATTAAGAGTTCTTGGATTAGAGTTTTGTATGAGATTGTTTCATGATCCATGATATATACATAATATATGATAGTGGGGTTTTTAGCTTTATGCTTTCCGGGTAAAACATATGTGTTATGTGTGATTGATCTTTCTTCTTGATATTGCAATTGGCGATTGTGTTTTAAATTCTACGAGAATATTTGTAGAAGCGATTCTGTATTTAACAATGGCATATAATTGTTATATCAGGAGAATCCAGGAAATACATAATTTGTATTAAAATTTCTACACAAAAGTGGGTGAAAAAGACTGAACAAACATAACAGAATGGTAGCCTTAAAGGAAACTCAAGTTTGTCATCTTCAAAAGAATACACGGGTTACAATGGTAATAGTCATGCACATACGTGAGATGACCTATGAATAGGTCGTGTACATACGCGAGCTATCTGTGCAACCGACCACGTATCTATGGTAAAGCCTTGGGAAAAAGACTATGCATAAAGTTGCAGCATTGTATGATGGTATAACTCTGTGTTGCAGGGTCTGACATGGTTTGTTGTAGGGTCTAACATTCTTTGCTGCAGGTTTTCATGATTACCTATTGGCGTACATGATTGATGTATGGATGGTGGTGACATATGGTTGAGTATTGAAAGACTATCTCATATGCATGGTACTAACCCTAAAGTGTGGATTGAGACATTTCTCTATTGAAGAACAATGCTGGTTGTGATAGTTAAGAAATGACACTTTGGTTATGAGATTTATCATGATGATGCTAGTTAGAGATGTCATTGATCTATTGAGGCACACTTCTATTACTTTTTGGATGAATGGAGGTTGAAGCTGATCAGTTGGGGTACATTGTAACATCCCCAACCACCCACAGGCTGGGGTATGCTACCTTCAATCCCACCCTTGGAATTCGTACTCTTACTGATACCTTCTTTATTTAATAAGGACACATAAGATAAACGATTTAATGACATGCACAACAATATCCAACAAGCATGCATAATATAAGATTTAGTTAAACGATAATTAAAATAGACAATGAAATACATTCATACATAGATAATAATATCACAACAGAGAGCACTTATCTTTATAAAAAGGCAACACCAACTGGCTGCAGACCAAGGATGTTCCACCCAACCATAGACACCACTGCTCCAAATCTCAATAGTAGTGTCACCCCCGAGCCGGGGCTATGAATCCACAAGGACGGTTTCAGAGTGTACTTGGGTTCCCAAACCAATCATCTCTCAAGCTCTCACAGGTTTCCCAACACCCACAACAATCCAAGTACCCAACTCTCTTCCACCTAGCCTGTACCACCCAAGAGAATGGACCTCCACCCTTCTCTGCCACACGGTCCCTTAGACAGTCCTTCTCCTTTTTCCAGGGCCTCTAGCACAACTGGTCCAGAATCTCAATGCTGGAACTCTCAGGACTCACAGTTGTGAGAAAAACAGGGCACATGCCAATGCATCTCAGACATGCAGGCCCCAAGTCATGGCTGGATTACACTAGCGACCATTAAAGCCAACTATCCCATGGCTAATCTTCAACTGTTCCTTTCCCTTTACCCAACCAAGACGCAGGTGGGGATGGATCAATGAATGGGTGAGTGAGTGCATGAAAGGGCGTGAGGGAAAGAATTTTACAAATGCAAGAGTGAAGGAGCGGATGAGCCAACGACCAACCCCACAATCAGACCAGGGATGGGTTGAAGTATTTTTGTGGGGAATCAAGAACCTCCTGGCCTTCCCCAAGAAGCTCACGTAACTGATCCCCTCCCTTAGGAAAAAAGGGTAATTAACATAGGAATAAACATTTAGCCCCTCAAGCCCCCTCTCTTGTGGAATCATAGCCCCCTATAACTCTAGTCCTTGTTCGTCTAGCAGCCAATGATGTGTTTATTATTAATAATGATCAAAACATTACATTTCTTGGGCATACTGGCCCTTTAATAATAGTTTGGGCACTCAGGATTCTCAACATTGTAACGATACATTATTTAAAATGGGGGTTCAAAACCCAAGGTGTTACATCCCCTCCCCTTTATCTTGGCATTGTCCTCAGTGCATATACAAAATAGAGATCAAAATCTCAAATTTATTCAAAAAGCTGCGGGTACTCTGCTTGCATGGCATCTTCATGCTCCCAGGTAGCATCTTCAGGACCATAGCAGGTCCACTGAACTTTTGCTAGCTCTATAACTCGATTCCAGAGCATTTTGACCTTTCTTTCCAATACCTGCACTGATTGAACCTGCAAGTCTCCCTCTATCTCTACCTAAATCAGATGCCAATCAATAACATGGTTAGGGTCATGTACATATTTCTTTAGTAAAGATACATGGAATACATTACACACATTCATAGAAGCAGACAATGCAAGCATGTATGCAACTAGCCCTATTCTGTCCAATATTTCAAATGAACCACCGAATCTAGCTGCCAGCTTTGTACAACTACCCAATTTCAAAGAACTTTTCTTGGGCTTCACTTTCAAAAGTATATGCTCCCCTACTTTAAATTCTCTAGTTGTCCTGTTCTTGTCTGCATAAACTTTCTGTCTATCCCGAGCTGCCTTTAAATTCTTCTTGATATTAACCACCCGGTCTTCCATGTCCTTGAGCAACTCCGACCCAAGTACCACTCTATCTGTTGGGTTGTCCCAACTTACTGGAGTATCGCATTTCCTACCATACAAGGCTTCAAATGGGCTCATTCTTAATGAAGCTTGATACCCATTATTATATGCAAACTCAACCAAGTGTAAGTAATCTTCCCACTTAGATGGCTTATCGATCACATACATCCTCAACATATCTTCAATTATTCTATTGACCCTCTCCGTTTTCTCATCTGTTTGGGGATGATATGCGGTGCTAAAGTTTAGATTTGTGCCAAATCATTTAAACAATCCCCTCCAAAAATTAGAGGTAAACTTCGTATCTCTGTCCAAGACGATTGTCCTAGGTATCCCATGCAACTTAGCAATTTCCTTCATGAAAATTTCTGCAATATTAGCCACTATATGTGCTGTCTTCACAGGCACAAAATGAGCAGCCTTTGTTAATTTTTCAACCACCACCATGATTAAATCATGTTGCTTATTCGTTCTAGGTAATCCTGTGATGAAATCCATGGTGATCACTTCCCATTTCTTCTCTTGGATTGGTAGTGGCTGCAGCAACCCCACTGGGTGCCTATGCTCAGCCTTCACCCTCTGACATTCCATACATCTAGCGATGTAATAAACAACATCCTTCTTCATTCCCGGCCAAAAGAAATGGCTTCTTACTACTGTAATTGTTTTTTGGTAACCAGGATGTCCAACATAAGGAACATCATGCATTTCCTTCAGTACCAAATTCCTCAATTCTCTGGAACTAGGAACATAGATTCTATTTTTATGCATGAGTAATCCATCTTCCTTTATCTCATACTCCTTTATTTTCTGCTGTACATTTCCTTGCTGTAAGTTTTCCTTTACCTATAGGTAATGCTGATCTGTAACAAGACCATCTAAAATTCTTCTCTTCAAGTCTGACTGATGCATACTGATAGTAGTAGCATGCATGAGATGCACTCTTCTACTAAGCGCATCGACAACTTTATTCTCCTTTCCTTTGATATGCTTGATATCGAAGTCATATTCACTTAAAAATTCCAGCCATCTTGTTTTCCTGGCATTCAAGTTTGGTTGTTCAAAAAGATACTTTAGGCCAATGTGAATTTCTTCCCCATGAGATAATGCCTCCACATCCTCAAGGCATGGACAATGGCAACAAGTTCCAAGTCATGGGTGGCATAGTTCCTCTCATGTTCCTTAAGCTTTCTAGACTCATATCCAATGACATGTCCATTTTGTGTGAGGACTCCCCCAAGTCCTTCCTTACATGCATCTGTACATACCACAAAAATTTCATTTGGGTTAGCAATCTTTAACACAGGTGCACTAGTAAGTAATTCCTTCAACAGATTAAAATTCTTTTCACACTTGAGTGTCCATTCAAATTTAGTTCCCTTCTTTTGCAAGGAAGTGATGGGATGAGTAATCTTAGAGAACCCTACTATGAACCTCTTGTAGTAGCCAGCTAGTCCCATAAAAGATATGATGTCTGACACATTTCTAGGTGTTGGCCATCCTCTAATGGCTTCGATCTTCTCTGGATATACTACTATGCCCTACTCTAAAATAATGTGTCCCAAGTAATGGATCTACTTTTGATAAAAATAACACTTACTCAACTTGGCATACAATTGATGTTCTCTCAGTAGTTACAATACCAGTCTTAAGTGATGTTCATGCTCCACTTTAGACTTAGAATAGATAAGTATGTCATCCAAGAATACTATGACAAACTTATCCAAATAATTTCTAAATATGCCATTCATTAAGCACATGAAGACAGCTGGTGCATTGGTCAGTCCAAATGGCACCACTACAAATTCATAATGCCCATACCTGGTCCTAAAGGCTGTCTTATGAATGTATTCTTCCTTGATTCTTACCTGGTGGTATCTTTCCCTCAGGTCAATCTTTGAAAATATCTTTGCTCCTCTTAGCTGATCAAAGAGGTCATCAATTCGGGGTAGAGGATACTTGTTCTTTATAGTGTATTTGTTCAGCCATTGGAAGTCAATACACAACCTCAAGGTTCCATCCTTCTTTTTGACAAAAAATACTAGTGCTCCCCAAGGTGAAACACTTGGACATATGTACCCTTTCTTCAACAATTCCTCCAACTACATTTTTAATTCTTTTAACTTTGGTGTGCTCATTCTGTAAGGTGTTTTTGACACTGGGGCAACTCCTGGCACTAAATCAATTGAGAAATCTATCTCCCTCCTTGGTGGCAATCCTGGTATTTCTTGGAATACATCTTCAAATTCCCATAGCAGTGAGAAATATTCAAGGCTTGGTCCCTTTGTATTATCTGGCTCTTCCACATGAGCTGCATATAGTTGACATCCTTTCCTAAAACATATTTTTAGCTGTAAGGCTGAAATCTCCCTTATAGAGATGGGTCTTGGAACTCCTTTCACAGTGCTTTGTTTTCCATTTCCATCAAGAAATGTAAATGTCTTGTTATGACAATATAGGACAACATGATGCTTGTCCAACCAATCCATTCCAATCAGAATATCATAAGACCCCAATGGTATGATATTTAGATCCATACTAGTATTCACGCCATTAAGACTTATGGAATAACTTCTGACCATACCATGGATTCTTCTTTTGGTTCCAGTGGCTAACTCAACCAAACTTGTTTTTCCAAGTTTACTTTTCTCCAAATGAAATCTATCCACTATCTTAGGATCAATGTAGCAATGACTTGCTCCTGAATCAATCAAAATAGCAACAGGCTGATTTATGATCTTACCTCCCACCTCGATCATATTGGACTGGTACTCTACTTGTCGATCATTTAAAGCTGCATAGATTATTCCCATATCTTCAACTGTTGTAGCCTCCTGGATGTTGTGCACAGTCTTCACAGTGTCCTTTTTGTGTGGGCAATCCTTGTACAAGTGATATTCTTTGCATCCCCAGCATTGGATTGGTGGTATTCCCCTTTTTCCTAATGAATCTTCCTTCTTGGAATCCCCCTTAGCATACCGATCTTGCGTTTTCCTATTAGGATCATTCCTATTGAAGGGAGGTTTGAATCCTTTCCTCCTCTGATCAGACTTCTCAGTCTTCTTTTCCTTCCAAGATTTTTGCAAGGATTCTCTTCCCCGACCTTGCTCATACAAGTATTTAGCCTTCCTGATGGCCTCAGTCAAGGTCTCAGGTTCATCATACTTGATCTTTTCCTTATAAAAGGTTGGCAGTGCACTTAGAAATCTTTGTATTTTCACCTTCTCAACACCAATGAACCTGACATATTTTAACAATCCCAAGAACTTCTTCTCGTATTCTGCCATAGTTATGCTTCCCAATCTGAGTTCAAAGAACTCTTGCATTTTCTTGTCATAGAAATGCTCTGAGAGGTACTCCTTCTGGAAGTACTTCTTGAACTGCTTCCAAGTGATCCTACTCTCATTAATGTGCTCCACTTGCTTTAGTTGGTCCCACCACATTGCAGCTTTCCCATGTAAATGATAGGTGGCAATCCTGGCTTCCAGGTTGGATGAATAGTTATGCAACTAAAAATATCTCCTGAGCCCAAGCAACCATGTTTCAGCATAATCTTCCCTTTCTCTTTCACCCTGAAAGGAAGGTGGCTTGAGCTTCCTCATATCTCCTTGCAAACTATCTACCTCTTGCTTCCTTCTTTGGTGCCTGACAGGAGACACCTCTGGACTGCTTATGGGATCATCTGATGCATAAAAATATCTTTCTGAGTAAGGAGGTGAGTGGTGTCCATGAGCTCTGCTAGCACTTCTGGAATAACCAACTCTTCCATGATCATCCCTTCTTTCATGGCATCTGCCTTCTTCCTCTTGTCTTGAGTTTGATCCCTTCTTTGTTTGTCTCTACAATTGATTCAAGCTCTGCAACACTCGAGCATTTATCTAACTTTTCTCTCTCATCAGTTTCTCGTTGTATTCTTTGTAGCTCTGCACTTCCATATTCAACCTTCTTATTGTTTCTATTAACATTTCTTGTTCTCCTTTTCCCTTGCATCCATTGGACTCTGTCTCTGCATTACCAACTCTGGTATTCTGGCCTTCAAACTCCTTATCATGACTGGAGGCTCCCTCACCTTATTCCATTTCCTCAATACGCATCCTGAGCTGATGTGCTTAAGCCCCTTATTTCTGTAAAATGTGCAAGCAACCATTTTGTTAGAATTACGCATATGATAAACAAAATTGTCAACAATGCAACTATTCCTTTTTCTTCTTAATGCAGACCCCCTTTTCTCCTAAGTCTGCGCGACCTCCCGTTCAAGGGTCTTCAATCCCGAGTCGAATTGGCTCTATGAAACCTTAATGGTTTCATTCTGTATCTAAAAACATGCCCTTTCAACTTTCTGGCGCAGGTCCGATGGCCCCCGCAGACTTCTCCTTCGCCCTTGCGAAAATCTCAGAGTTGGCACTAGTTCCTTTTCTCTTGGCCCCTCCTTAGATGTGACCTTAGGTGGTGACCTCACACAAACGTGTGATTTCGTCCCCCCTCAATAGTGGTTTGGAACCCAACTACTTTTTTCCTCGCAATTCACCTCGAGCCACCACATGTCCTTTTTCCAAAACCATGGTCTTGATTGCGGCCCGCCCTTGGATTCGTAAAACCCGAGCACCTCCTTCCCCGCAATGTGAGGTGACCATTGATCTCATGATCTTGACAGTTCTTCTAAACCAACTACCGAGATTTACCTCTGGGTAACCAATGGTTCAGATTTACCTCTCCTAGATCGACGGTTGTGGTCGTTTCAAAATTCCAGACATTGGAATTCTCAAGTCTGAAAATTTACTTCCCTCGAAATACATGGGATTCTGCCATGCATTCTTTTGAATCAGATGGTGGGGAATTACTTCGAACGATCCAATGATCGCCCTTTACTTCAGGTCCTTACTCGGAATCCACAACTTCACGCCACCTGTTCTCATGATCTGACGGTTCAGGTCTACTCCCGACGATTCGATGATCGACGTTTACTTCGGGTCTCCGGCTCTCCAAGCTTCGGGAGTTTCAAATCTCAACTGAAAACTCTTAGAGTAATTTCTTTGGAGTCCTCAGGTCGTCGCCACATAGCGAAATACTGTATGCGGACACGTGGTCTAATCAGGCGGGTGACATGTGTCACGTCCTAGCTAACATTTCAATCATCTGCATGCTCAAAAATTACTGACACATGGTGCACATCCCTTGTGTCCATGTCATGCCTGGTGACGTCCAAAAGCCACGTCACTTTAGAAATTTCTCAGTTTCCTTCGCATTTTGGCGAGGAAAATCATTTTGTAGCTCATAGGACCTTGATTCTTCTAATATTTCCGGAGAGGTAGATAAGTTCTTGACTATTGTCAAGATGCGTTCTTCGTGAAAAGAAGAGATCCCAGTTGTTGCTAGGATTTGAGAGAGTTCTTATAAACTAATGGTCACCTTCGAATTCATCTTGTCATTTGATAAAACTTGGTTCACATAAAGATGATGTCCACAAAGTTAGGATCTCCTGATGGTGGTAAGAAAACAAAGGTTGTATTGTTTGGTTCCGCGGAAGGCTTGAGTGGTCTTGCCTCCTGTCCCACTATTACTGATGCCTCAATTTCTTGTTCTATAGTGCTCCTTGTTTTAGTCTCTTTAGAKACTGCTTTATCTCTTTGGGTTAAGCTAGCTCTTATTTTTCGGTATCAGTGTGTGGAGTTTATGAGTGGAACGTTCCTTCCCCCAAAGAGATCGGAAGGAACCTTAGTTGAAAGGTATGATTTTGATTTAATGTATCTACCTTGTGGGTCTCTAGGCCTATTCATGAAAGAAAGTAAAAACAAAAGAGAAAAGCTACCATCTGGTTTCTAGGTCTATTTCATGAAAGTAAACAAAAACAAAAAGAAAAACTACCATTGGGTTTGGGGGAACCTGCTATAGCAGATGCGCAGGTTCTTACCTCTCGTCTTAAAGCTCCCCCGCCACCAATCTAATGCTAAGGTCTAAGGATGATCTATTCCTAACTACTTCTTACCTTGAGACAACTCCCCGACAATGACACAAAAAATGATGGGTGTTATATATGCACTAAAAACACAGTAAAAACCCTCAATTAAATTGTCAACCCGGGGTAAGTAAACTTAGAGTTGTAGAAAAATATATGCCAAAGGTAGAAGGTTTGGTAGGAGTATAGTCTAACTAAGGAAGGTAGCTATCTAAGGCTAATCTACTCAAGCAAATCTATCTAACGAGGAAACCCTACTAAGCAAATTGAAACTAGGTAACCTAAGTACCTTTGGGCCAAGGATTGATGGATAGTTCTAAGAAATCAAGTAAAAACCCTATGTAAACCAAACTAATTCAATAGTAAGCAATAAACAACTATTTAAGCATAATAATAAGCAAATAACCAAAGCAAACTATTTTAACTTGCCAACCTACATTCAATGAATAACTATCCTATGAAAGAAAATAAATAAGCAAGTAAGCAAAAGCACCTATCTAACCTATTAAAGCAAATAGACAAGCAAGCAAAGACACCTAACTATCCTACTAAAGCAAAAGACAAGTAAACAAAGGCACCTAACTAACCTTGAAAGAAAAAGACAAGTAAGCAAAGGCAACTAACTATTGCAAGCAATCAAAGTAAAACTTCTCATTGAACAACTATCTAGCCTAAGAGGCAAGTGGACTAAATGCTCAATGAAAAACTATTTCTAATGCATGAAAGGAAATCTAAGAGGCAACTAGACTAAATGCTCAATGCAAAACTATTTCTAATGCATGAAAGGAAATCTATTTTATTGAAAGCAAGAAAGACTAGCAACTAACCTTGAACCTATGATAAGCAAGCTACTATCTGATCTATCAAAGCAAAGACTATCTATCCTACATCAACAATAAAACTATCTTCTAGACTATGAAAGAAAGAAACTATCTCTTCTAATCTACAAAAGCAAGAAACTATCTCTAACCTACGAAAGCAAGAAACTATCTTTAACCTATGACAATTCAAATATAAYGCTGGTGGTTGTGTGAAGACAAAAACAATATTAAATACCCTGCATGTTCATATATTAACCATCAACAACATAACAAGATCATCATTATACTTCTATACTATGTAAGCAAAGCTATATTCAACCATTAACTAAGAAATATAATTGCAATTTAATTCTAGGAAAGGAAATTACATAAATGAAACTATACTACATCTATTCTAACAATTCAAACTGCAATAAAGAAATGCTTAAAAACAAAAATTAAAAGTAAACTAACAATTATATTAACCAACAACTAGCTAAGCCAATTCTACATAAAAATGAAATAAGCAAGCTATGATTAAAGACTGAAATTGATCCTATCCATCCATCAAATCCTTGTCTCAGAAAGCTCAATTAAAAACTCTGTTTTAAACTTGATTCTAAAATTATAAATGAAAACGTAATCCAATATCTAACTGCATATGGGGTTAGTCTAGGGATCTGCAGATCTGTTCCTAATGACAAGATTAATGCATGCTAACACAATTCATCATACTAACTTTCAAAAGAGAGTCAAAACAATTAAATTATAACAACAAACTAATTAACGTAATAAAAATGCATGTACAGGAAATAAAGAGAACAACTAAACTATGAAATGTATAAACAACACAAAGACAGTTACCAGACTGCTGGTGGCCCCCCCAACAAGTCGTGGTCACTCCCTAAAAGCACACCACAAGCTCAACAAAACAAATTCACCATTAAAACGCATAAACACAGTTTTATACAATTCTGACAATTGAAAAATGCAAAAACAGAGCCAAAATCGTTTTTGCCTCTAACACATGACTTCTTCTACTTCTTAACAATTATCTGACCACCACGGTGGTATTTATAATGTTTACAGACCAAGTGGTCAATCATAGGAGGTTTGAACCACTTCTAAAATTGGCAAATTTCATTAATGGTGCCCTAACTGCCGAAACAGAGCTAGCCAATAATCACCCACCATAACAACCCAAAATTGAGTTGTCAGGAGTTCAATAGCTGGAGGGGATAAGGATGAAAAAAACCCATGTTCCCGATTCGCCCATCACTGGCTGCCAATACCATAACCGCCAAATCACCCTCTGTTTTTGTGCAGGAAGAGGTGTTGGACGCAGTGTCGTATCGGGTACTGGAACGAGTGCCGGATCAAGTGCCGGAAGCAGAAACGTGGTTCATTTTTGCCCTGTAACAACAAAAAACGTGAATTAGATCCTTGGAAGCATAAAAACATGATAAATTATGCTCGATACAATCATTAAACATGAATCATACGTACCTTATGTCGATCATACCGTTTTATCATAAAATTCTTCAAAAAGCTCCTTCAAAAGACAAAAAACATATATGTACATGTGGCAAAAGTGCATAATAAATGTCATAAAATTGATCATATATCAGGCCCAACAATAATCTAGGATTTAGTTAAACGATAATTAAAATACACAGCGGAATACATTCATACACAGATAATAATATCACAACAGAGAGCACTTATCTTTATAAAAAGGCGACACCAACTGGCTGCAAACCAAGGACGTTCCACCCAACCGTAGACACCACTGCTCCAAATCTCAATAGCAGTGTCACCCCCGAGACAGGGATATGAATCCACAAGGACGGTTCTAGAGTGTACTTGGGTTCCCAAACCAGTCAGCTCTCAAGCTCTCACAGGTTTCCTAGCACCCGCAACAATCCAAGTACCCAACTCTCTTCCACCCAGCCTGTACCACCCAAGAGAATGGACCTCCACCCTTCTCTGCCATGTAGTCCCTCAGGCAGTCCTTCTCCTTTTTCCAGGGACTCCAACATAGGTGGTCCAGAATCTCAATGCTGGAACTCTCAAGACTCACAGTTGTGAGCAAAATAGGGCACATGCCAACGCATCTCGGACATGTAGGCCCCAAGTCATGGCTGGATTGCACCAACGACCATTACAACCAACTATCGCATGGCTAATCTTCACCATTTCCTTTCCCTTTACCCAATCGAGACGTAGGTGGGGATGGATCAATGAATGGGTGAGTGAGTGCATGAAAGGGTGTGAGGGAAAGAATGGTATGAATGCAGGAGTGAAGGAGCGGATGAGCTAATGACCAACCCCACAATCAGAGCAGGGATGGGTTTAAGTATTTTCGTGGGGAATCAAGAACCTCCTGGCCTTCCCAAAGAAGCTCACATAACCAATCCCCTCCCTTAGGAAAAAAGGCTAATTAACATAGGAATAAACATTTAGCCCCTCAAGCCCCCTCTCTTGTGGAATCATAGCCCCCTATAACTCTAGTCCTTGTCTGTCTAGCAACCATCAATGTGTTTATTATTAATAATGATCAAAATATTACATTTCTTGGGCATAGTGGCCCTTTAATAATTGTTTGGGTACTTAGGCCTCTCAGCATTGTAACAATACATTATTTAAAATGGGGGTTCGAAACCCGGGTTGTTACATACATGGCTGGTACACATTTGAGTTTCATTGATATAT
This sequence comes from Picea engelmannii, assembly GCA_009831015.1. Classification (NCBI taxonomy): domain Eukaryota; kingdom Viridiplantae; phylum Streptophyta; class Pinopsida; order Pinales; family Pinaceae; genus Picea; species Picea engelmannii. The sequence continues at coordinate 120,653 of ML781714.1, forward strand.
CTTGTGATGTATTATTGGAAGCATATTTGTTGGATATCTTGGTACATTTATTTGGCATATGCATGAGATACATATTGGGACATGTAGTTGATGAGTTGATGAAGTGGTCATGTTGTACACCATTGACAAGTCATAGCTTGATCTATAGTTGATGCATGTTTGGTACACTTTTGGTACATTGTTAGAGGCACCTACTAGCAATATGATTGGCATATGTTTTATGGTAGATATGGCATACATGTATGAGGACACATCTTGAATGTGGTTCATTTTGTTGTGGTATTGGTGCATGGTTGATGCACTTGCTTGGTACAGGTGGTGATACATGATTAGTGCAATGATTGATGCACTCATAGATGGCATATGTATGTGGATGATAGTACTTGGCTAAAGTACACCATTGGTATTAATTGTTTAGCATATACTTTGGTACATGATATATGGGATGATATAGTTGAGACACTTGATTGATTCAGATAATGGTTGCGGCACTTGATTCATGGTAGAAGCATATGACACTTGTTTGTGGCACATGGTTGGCACATTGTATAGTGTTGATGCACATGGTTGATGTACATGGGTGTTGTGCTTGGTTGGCACACAATTTGGTACATGATGTACTTGGTTGATGTTTTGTTCATGATTCTCTATTTCATTGTTGACATATATTTTGATTCATGATGTATGGTATGGCATGAGTTGATGCATGGATAGTTCCAAGAATCGTCATAGAAAGAGCGATTGATCTATGTTTTGGTTGAGCAGTAGCATTTGCAGTAGAAGCATATTGCAGTGGTAGCATATTTTTCATATTGCAACAAAGATAGGGGAGACATACCCATAGGGGGAGTCATTCTTCTTCCCATGATTCCAGGATGAGATATTTATCAGATGAAGAGGACCGAGGCATGGTTCCAGGGGGAGCATTGGTCACAGAGATGCAGGCATGGTTCCAGTGGGAGCATGAGTGATATGATTTCAGTATTACATCAGAGTGATATCCCTTGTTAAAAAAGGGAGATATTATTCAGAGGAAGATCAAGGAATCCAGGCAGGGGGAGCAACCCCAAGGAGAGAACTACCCTTTTCCATTGATGTCAAAGGGGAAGAGATAGTCACATTGATGTGATTGAGATGACTATTGATGTAGATAAATGCCTTGTATACATGTTGCCATTAATAGTTGGTGTTAACATCAATGTTGGTATTGCCATCAATGCCAAAGGGGGATCATGTTGTCATTGATGTCAAAGGATTGGGTGATTGATTGATTGATGATTGATGTCAAAGGAACGATGTCTTGTCATATCATTTTGACATAATATGTATTATCCTTGATGTGAATGGAATGATGTCAATAAGAATCATAGTCATATGATGTCATGCTTAGATGAAGATGGATCAATGAGTTGTCATGAATATATGAGGCATAGATAAGATGGATCAATGAGTTTTCATTGATATATGATGCATCGATGTGGCTTCATTGATATATGATGCATAGTTGGATTGATGTAAGGATGAATCATTATTGTCTTGACATGAACTACAAATGGATGAACTCCAAAGTGGTCCCCTTATGGTGAAATCCCTCACAGGAAGATGCTTTGAGGTTGAGTTATCCTATAAGTATGGTTAGAGAACCCATGCTTAATTATGGAATACTGAGATGAAGATCAACGAATTTGTTAGTGAAACTATCCTAGATGGATAGTGCTTGTCATGTGATTTCCGGTGGTATGTGGAATGCCACATAAATCCTCACAGTTTGAGATTTATGGCCTTACGAAGTTGAAGGACCCTCACATGTTGGCTTGAAGCCCCAAAAGGTCAAAGAAGTCAAAGTGCTTGCAAATAAGAAGGATTATTTAAACAATAAAGTGAAGTGACAAAGTCAAGGAATATTATTTAAATAATAAAGTAAATGGAGAACTTTCTAATTATGGAAAGTGGTTAACCCTAAAAAGAAGAAAATGGGTTAAGAGGTCAAGTGGCTATTGGATACATGGACAAGTGGCAACTTGGGAAAAGTTAGACAAAGTGATTATGTGGACAAAGTGGTTATGTGGACAAAGTGACCTAGAAAAGGCTTCTAAGGAAGCTACTTGGAAAGTATAAATAAGAGGCAAGGGTCTCTTGTGAATATGTCTCTTGAGCATATCTTGAAGATCTATTATGAGAGAGAGATTAACTGGAGGATCTCATGGACGCATCAAAGTTTCTGTAAATCTGAGATCTTGACGACGAAAGTTTTGGAAGTTCAGAAACCCTAGTTTCTGAAGGAGTACGTGAGCAAGAGTGGGCTAGAGAGCATACATACGCGGGCTGCAGTGAGCCAGAGCGCGTACACACGCAGGCCGAAGGAAGGCAGAGCGCGTACAGTTGATGAAGTCATGAATATTCGAGTGTGAGTTGGTGCCAAGTTCTTGATGGATGAAGCAAGTTTCAGATCTGCATTCTATGGGCTCAGATCTTCCATAGAAACTCTGGTATGGTTACATAGTTGTATTGATGGATACTCTTGCATATTGTATGGTGAATGCTTGAATCATTCTTGGTATGGCTGTTATGATTTGGTTTGTGTTGGTTGATGGAGTGAAAAACACTCTCATGTTTCAATACTAATATGATTGCCATAGTATACTTGTTTCGTATACATGATTAAGTAGCATTCATATTGTATGATTGTGGATCACGAGTAAGTTGTGGAAGAGCATGGATGTGTTGTGATTGGTTCTGGTTCAGATCATACATTGAATGACCAAAGTGGATGTGACTGAGGGCTGCAAAGGATCTGAGTTTTACATGAAGAGAAAACCCTGGTTGTCCAGAAGTCACACGCAGACTATAATACAGATAGGCCACGTACATATGTGAGCTATACTACTGGTAGGGCGCGTACATACGCATTCTTCACTACTGACAGGTCACGTACTTGTTGAGGGATTGGTATCTGTTGAGGATTGATTCCTCTTCTCAGTTGGTGATGAGTTGTGTAAGTTGAATCTTGCATTATAGAGCTGGTGCTCTTGTGGAGTTGTAACTCTATTAAGTTGTTGCTGATAACCCAAGGATTGTAGTCTGTAATAAAAAGAAAATTGTACATACATCTTGTGTTCTTTGTATTCCTTGTGATGATGACTTATTGATGATATATGTTGCTGATGTATGTTCACATTTAACTAGTTATAAATGACAACAATAAGTAATGAGTAAATGGTGATTACTAACTAAGAAGTTTTGTGAAGAGGAAAAGTTTGTAAAAGAGCACCACACTCATTCACCCCCCCTCTGAGTATGGTCGGTGTGTCCAACATCATCTTCAATGATTATTTATAATCATCGTTGTACGCAAATTCTACCAAAGGTAGATATTCTTCCCACTACTTGGATTTATGCATAACATGCATTCCTAGCATATCCTCTAGCATTTTGTTCACCCTTTCAGTCTGACCATCGGTTTGAGGATGGTATGCCATACTAAATGCCAATTGCATCTCTAAACCTACAAAAAAGATTCACCAAAAATTTGAGGTGAACTTGGTATCTTTGTCTGAAATTATGGTTTTAGGCAAACAATGCAACTTGAATATCTCTTTCATCAAAACATTGACAACGCATATGGATTTAAAAGTCGAATTTATGGGAATAAAATGAGCTACGTTGCTCAACTTATCCACTACAACCATGATTACATCATGCTTTTTGACTGTCTTTGGAAAACCTATGATAAAATCCATGGATATCAATTTCCATTTCCACAATGGTATCTGTATGGATTGAAATAGTCCAGTAGGGTGTCGATGCTCGACCTTCACCTGTTGGCACTCTAAACACTTCAAGATATAACAATCAATGTCTTGCGTCATCTTAGACCAATGATACAATTGCCTAATTGTTGTCACCATTTTTTGATAACCAATATGGCCGACGTATGGCCTCTTATGGAGCTCATCCATAATCAATTGCCTCAGGTCTGCTGAATCAGGCACATATAGCCTCTTATTGTACATCAATAGGTTATCAACCCTCTGCTGATATCCTTTTTACCTCTTTTCCTTAGGTTCTTGCTAAAACTTTTCCCTCACTAGGTTGAAGAACTTTTCTTCTTACAAGAGTCTCTTAATTCTCTGTCGAATGTTGGACTCTCCTAGACTTGTTGTTTCTAAGTGTATTGTCTAAATGCTTTGGCTGAGTGCATCAACTACTTTGTTCTCTTTTCATTTTATGCGTTTGATTTCGAAGTCAAACTCACTGATCAATGCCATGCACCCGACCTTTCTAGAATTCAACCTTGGCTGGTCAAATAAATAATTCAAACCATAGTGGTCAATCATGAGGAAAAATCTTCTCCCGAGCAGGTAATGTTTCCACATTTTCAATGCATGTACAATTGCGGCAAGTTCTAGGTCATGGGTAGCAAACCTCTGCTTATGTTTGTTCAACTTCCTTGATTCATATCAAACCATGTGTCCTTCTTGCATGAGGATTCTGCTGAGTCCATCCTTGAAAGTATCTATGCAAACCAAGAAGTCTTTTTCTAGGTCCGCAATCTTTAGGCATTGGTCAACAACTACTTCAATTGTTGGAAACTATCTTCACACTCTAGTGACCACACAAATATCTTTCCCTTCCCTTGTAGTGACGTAATAGGATTTTTGATCTTTGAGAATCTTTTGATAAATCTTCTGTAATATTCAACCAATCCCATGAAGGATCTCACTTCCGTCACATTTCTAGGGGCTGGCCAATCCATGATTACTTTGATCTTTCCAGGGTCTACTATGACTCCTTTAGCTGAGATTACATGGCCTGAATACTGGAATTCATTTTTAAAGAAATCGCAGTTGTTGAATTTGGCATATAAATTGTGCTCTCTTAACACCTGTAAAACCATCATGAGATGTTCTGCATGCTCCTCTCGATTCTTGGAATACACAAAAATGTCATAGGTAAACACTCATGTGAATTTGTCTAAATACTTGCTGAGCACACTATTCAGTAAACACATGAAGGTAGATGGTGCATTTGTAAGTCCAAACAACACCATAGCAAACTCGTAGTGTCTATACCTTGTCCTAAATGTTGTCTTGTGGATGTATTCGTCCTTAATCTTGACTTGATGATATCCCAATATTGATTCTATTTTTGATAAAACTAAATCCCCTCTCAGATGATCAAATAGATCATCAATTCTAGGAAAAGGGTACCCGTTCTTGATGGTCATCTTGTTCAGTTCCCGATAATCGATGCATAATGTTAAGGTGCCATCATTTTCTTTACAAATAGGGCTGGTGCTCCCCACATGGACACACTTGGTCTGATGTAACCTTTGTCCATCATTTCTTTCAATTGCATCTTCAGTTCCACCAACTCTGGCGTACTCATCCTGTAAGGCACTCTCGATGCTGGCACTTCTCGTAGCACGAGATCAATTGAAAATTCAAGGTCTCTTTTCGTAGGTAATCTAGGCACCTCCTTTGGAAACACATCCTTGAACTCCCATAACACTAGATGGTATTAAAACTTCAACTCATCGCTTTCTGTTGAATTTAGTATTTGTATATCATACAGAGGACACCCTCTTTTGCTATACTTCTTGAGCTGTAACGTTCATATCTATCTCACAGAGACTGGCTTTCGAATGCCTTGCAAAATTCTCATATTTCCTTCCTCATTTTCACATTCTATAGTTTTCTCATAACAATTCAATTTTTCCTTACAGGCGGCTAACTAGTCCATTCCCAACAACACGTCATAAGAGCCAAGGGGTAGAAATTTCATATCTGCTTGGGTATGAAATCCCTCAATCCGAATTCGACAAGCTTTAATGACCTCTGCCACTTTACTCTTTGTTTCAGTGGCTAACAGAACTAACCATGCTTTGGTGTGCTTCTTTCTCTGTAATGAACATGCCTCAACCACTCGAAGTGAACCATAACTAAGACTAGATCCTGGGTCAATTAAAATAGAGATTGGTTGTTCAGTAATGATACCTTCCAATTCCACCATAGCGGCTTGGTGGTCTGCTTGCTGATTTTCTACCACTGCATAGATTCTTGGTATGCTCCTAGCTACGTCATTGACTATAGCTTCCCCCTGTACGTCATACACTCTTTTACTGTCATGTTGTCTGTGGGGACAATCCCTGAATATATGTGGCTCTCCACATCCCCAACATTGCAAAGGTCCTTTCTTGGGCTCTTCTGCTCTTTCTTTTGCCTGCTCTACTAACTTATTCCTGCTTTGGGATGAAAATTTTTGCTGATGCACACTTCTGCTTGGTTGAACTGACAATGTATCCTTCCTGTAATTCTTGCGATGAAAATACTTGAATCGTTTCTTGTAGAATTCACTCTTGTCCTTTCTTTTCCAATCCTTAGGAGATTCATGCTTCTGCTTAGACTCATCACAACAACATTTAGCCTTCCGAATGGTGTCTTCCAGTGTCTTGGGTTTGTCGAAATCAATTCAATCTTGGTATGATTGTGGCAACCCACTGAGAAAATGTTGGATCCTTGCCTTCTCATCCTTAAGGCAGGGACCATACCTCAACAGTTCCATAAATCATTTTTCCATACGCCTCCATGCTAACTTTCCCCATCTTAAATTCATATAATTCCTTTATCTTGTCATCATAATAATTTTTAGATAGGTGAGACTTGGAAAAGTGTCTCTCAAATTATTTCCAGGTTAATTTTCTTTCCTTTATCCTTTTGATTTCTTTGAGGTCTTCCCACCAAATGGAAGCCCCTCCATTTAGGTTAAACACTAAAATCCTTGCCTTGGTATTGGCTGAGTAGTTATTTACTTGGAAGTACTTTTTCAAGTTAAATAGCCATGCTTATGATTCCTCTCCTTTATTTATTTCACCATCAAAGGTAGGCGGCTTGGCCTTCTTCAATTCTTTAGTCAGAAAAATCCGAAATTTCTTCCTCTTTCTCCTCTTAGAAATACTGGATTTCGTGCTACTACTAGGTTGTCCTTCTGAATTAGTCTTCCGACTAGAGGACTTTGTGGAAATGCCTCCACTCAATCCACCTCTCTTAGTGCCTTGACACTTTATTTTGGAAGAACTTTTTCCTACATCGTTGTGAGCCATTTCATGCTTTTGGGCATTCGAAGGGGTTTTCAACCTCTACTAGTGTTGTAGTTTCTGCATTTCTAAGACAGTGCTACAAATGTTTTTGAATTTTGGACAGACTTTGTAGTAGAAGTACGTTCAACTCTGTATATTCATCATGTGCTCTCATAAGTGTCTCATTATCCTCCTTCAGACTCCTCATAGTGGCCATCAAATCTAGAGGGGTTTCCCTATCACTCCGATCATCAGATTCTTCATCTTTGAGATGCAATAGGTCATCAAATGTGTTGTACCATTGATCTGAAAATGAAGAAGACTTGAATATTTTAAATTATTTGTAAGTTTTAATTACATGTTCTTGGGAAAAAAAATCAATATTAAAACACATAAATTAGAGATTTTTCACACTTAAGATGCACATAATAACCAACAATTAACAACCAATAGCCAACATTAAACACATAACACATCAAATGATAAAGTAGTTCACCCCTCTCTTGGGCTACGTCTCTTGGTCTAGCTTCTAATGGATCTTTTATATTGTTTGCTCGAACTAATAAAAACAATACTTTACAATGTTCAAAATTCCAAATAGATGGCTCCAATGGCTCAAGAACATCCAAAAACCCCTAGCTGGGCTCTTTCTACACCTAGTTTGGCCAAAAAATGAAAAAGTTATCTACCTAGAAAATTTCCCCTTCAAGCTTGTGTTCTCTGGTTCTCCAATTTGCACACATGTGTCACTAATTTGTCTCCTGCAGCGTTTCCGGGCCAAAAACCCAGTACACTGCACTGTTTCGATAAATGTGGCGAAATGTCTCACCGTTAGTGCATTGGCCCCTTTTCTCGACGAAGGTAACGGTCGCATGGGCCATGTGGACTAGTGACGACCTGCTAACTAGCACCTACCAAATCCATTGCAACTTCTACGCTCTAGGGTCATATGGGATGTCCATTTGGCAAGACACATGGCTAGTCCCAGCACCTTCCGGATCCCACACCAATGGTTACATGGGATGGTCATGTGGTAAAACACTCGTGCCTTCCGGGCTTAATGGTTGTGGGCAAACATATCCACGCCAAAGGTTACATGATATGGTTGTATGGTATCGTATGAACCGGGGGTCGGGGCTAGGCCTCGACCCTTTTCTTTTCTGCCCGAAGCTTAATTGCAATTCAAATATTTATAAACAAGTATAAGGTTAAGGACTACAAGGCGGGCGGGCTGGTAGCCCATCCTGCGCGGAGAACCCAACCTTGGTGGAGGTCCCGGGTTCAAACCCCGCGAACTCCACATAAAATTTTACAACTTCAATCACTAATGGGGTGCCACATGGCGGCCCTTGGTTTTTCGATGTGGAAACTTCCCATTCGCTTTCCCAATGACATGTGTCGATCAATCATTGGTCCACGTCAAATGCCATGTAGAATAGCCACGTCACCCCTAACACACAACACCTGCCACATGTTGAAGCTGTACCAAGCCACATCAACATCTCTGCACCGTGGCTAGTCCACGTCACCTGCCACGTGTCAGAGCTGTACCATGCCACGTCAGCACTGTACAGTCAACAAATTTTTTTCCTATTTGGCAAAATGGACAGAATGCGATATCTCACTCATACGACGTCCATTTGAACCCATTCAAGTTGCGTTAGGATCGTGAGGACGAGGCCTACACATGTGTCTGTTTTGAAACAATTCAGAGCACTTTGAGTTTTGAGCAAAATTTGATCCCCTGGATCACTCCTCCCCATTGGGAAGCTTTTGGACCTCCAAAAGACTACTTTCAGTCTATTTGAAGATGAAGGTACAATTCCCTCACCTTTCCAAGCTCAATCCACTTGGCCTTGCTTGGATTTGTGCTTTTAAGACCAACACAAAACTTGTCATGTCTTGTCTTGTACTTGGCTTGGCTCTTTTCCAATTGTTCTTGTACCATTTGGTGCACCAATTGACCTTGTTCAATGAACTTATTTTCTCTATCAATGTCATAATGACCATCAATAACAACATCTTTCCCAAAGATAAAATCTAAAGGAGATTTTGGCAAATACCTAAAACATGCTTCAAATGGAGGTGTTTGAGTCAATTAACGCTTAGCCCGGTTATAAGCATGCTGAAACTAGTGTAGATGCTCATCCCAAAACTTAGGATGCTTGCTTTTCAAACTAGCTGCCGTCTTGCCTACACCCAAATGGCCAACAACAAGAGAAGAATGTGCTTCCCTTATCATGTTGACTCTTTCACCTTGTGAAAAATATAGCTTTCCAAGATACAAAAGTCTACCATGCACATAGGAATCCGATTCCTCAACTTGGTTAGTGTGACACAAAGTTGCATAAACATATTTGAAATCAACATCTAAAACATATTGTTCAACATAGCTCTCATGCATGATAGGATTATGCTTAAAAATAACTGAAGCACCAACAATAGGCCTAGTAAGCATATCAATAACTTTGTCATAATTGTCTTTCTTATACTTTATCACCAAGTGGAATACATAGCTTGTCAAGGCATGCAATGGAGCTTGATTTGCTTTCAAAGATTTCTTCCATGTGTCTCCTTCAACAATCATATTCGTAGTCTTGTTCAAGGCTCTGAAATCTACCCACATATGCCATATACAATCTTTCTCTGGTGCCAAAACAATTGGTGAATTGCATGGCGATGTGCTTGGTTTGATGACCCCTTTGTCAAGCAAATCTTGGGCTTGTTTTCTGATTTCAACATTCTCCATGACTGACATCCTGCACATGTCAATGTTTTGAACAGGACCATCTTGCTACAATAGAGTCTCATGTTGGATACCCCTTTTAGGAGGCAATCCCCTTGGTTCTTGAAACATCTCAACATTTTTGTTAACAACCTCATATACATCAGATTTTAACTTTGCATCACATCCTTGGAAAACTGCTTCTTCATCATTGTCTTTGGGTTTAATCATCAAAAGTACAAGGTTCTTACTAGCATTGACTAGTCTCTTCATTAGTCCAGCATTTGTAAGTGACAAATTCATATTCTTTGTATGTTCTCTAACAATGTACTCAACTCCATTTTTAAACAAATGATATTTATTCTCATGTCGATGAAAGATGGCTCTCCCATCATATAAATATGGGCTTCCCAACACAATACCATAAATATCCAATGGAATAACATCAAGCTCTACCTCATCTATATAGTTTGCAGTGATGGAAAATCTAAGTTTACGCCTTCTTGTCACATGCAATTTGGCATTGTCACATATCCAACCTAGAGGGTAAGGTTTAGGATGTGGAGTAGTTTCCAAATTCAATTTTTTGACAATGTCTTCAGAAATGAGGTTTGCTTGTGATCCCGTATCAAAGAGAGTATCTATCTTGGTATGTTTTGAAATTACCCTTATGTGGAAAAGCTCTATTCTTTCTTTGTCATGTTGAGTTACATTAAGGCTACTACTACTTAAAGAACTAGTACTTGCAATATAATTCTTACCTTGAAAACCCATGGCTGTGATTTTTGTTTCATCTTTCGAATCAGATCCTAAATCTTGTTGTACAGTTGCAACAATGTTTTTTTTCTGTTTGTTATTGAACTTTTTGGGTCTCTTTTCAGGATGAAGTTTCCAATAATGGTCTTCATCATGGCCATCCTTTGAACAATGTTTACATGAGAGTTTCTCTCTCTCTTTCTTGACTGAAGCATTTTTCTTTCCATTTCCTTCAAACTTCCTCTTTCCATTGTCTCCATTATTAAAAGACTTCTTGCTGCCCTCTCGAGGTTCATTCCTTCCTCTTGCTTCTAAATGAGTTGCCTGTACACAAACTTAATCTAGATTTGAAGGGTTAAACATAAGTATTTTATGCCTCAAGTAGCTATGCAAACCCCCAATGTATTTGTGTAAAGTTTCTTGAGAAGAAAAATCTAACCCAAAACCAAAGCTCTTCTCTTAAATTCTTGAGTGAAGCTTTGCACATCTTTCCCTTTAGCTTGCCTAAATTTTTTCCAATCCATAATAGCTTTCTGCATGTATGATAATGGATAATTGCCTTTTAAGTGCAACAATAAAATCATTCCAAGAGGATAAAACTTTACCATGTTTCTTCATGTCCTCTTGAGTTTTGTCTTCCCACCAAATGAGTGCTGCACTTTCCAATATTAAAGAAGCAAGCTAAATCTTAGTTTCATCATCTGTGATCCTTTGTATCCTACAATACGCTTCAATCTGAGAATCAAGTTATCCAATTTCTCAGCATTTACCTCTCCATTGTACATAGGCAATTCAAATTTAATATCAAGCTTTGACAAAGGAGTTTGTAAAGGAGTTTTACAATGTTCTTTTGGAGAATTTGGAGGTGGTTGTGAAATGGTAGAAGAGGTGGAATATGGAGGTGAAGGAGGTGGAGAATCACCATTCCCTCCATTTCCCTTTAGATTTTTATCACCATTGTCTCCATTGCCCTTTGGAGGGTTTGAGCTTTCACTTTGAAATATTGCATTTCTTTCTTCAAACAAAAATTTCACCATCTTAGTCATATCATAAAAAGCTTTTCTGAAAGTTTCCCCCTCTAAAGGAAGAGTTCCATGACTCTCCTCATGAACCATACTTGGTGAATATCTCCTTGAAGCTTGAGGTGATTTGATAGTTCTCCTTCTTGACAGTTGAGAACTTGACCATCTCCTCTTGTGAGCTTCAACCTTGTAAGCATAAGAAAACAAAAACACTTTCAAACAATCAAGCCTTAAAAAACCTATGCTCTGATACCAACTTGATCTGAAAATGAAGAAGACTTGAATCTTTTAAATTATTTGTAAGTGTTAATTATGTGTGCTTGGGAAAAAGGATCAATTTGCAAACACACAAATTAGAGAGTTTTCACACTTAAGATGCACATAATAACCAACAATTAACAACCAATAGTAAACACATAACACAACAAATGATAAAGGAGTTCACCCCTCTCTTGGGCTACATCTCCTGGTCCAACTTCCAATGGATCTTTTATATTATTTGCTCAAAGTGCTAAAAACAATGCTTTATAGTGTTCAAAATGCCAAATAGATGGCTGTAATGGCTCAAGAACATCCAAAAACCCCTAGCTGGGCTCTTTTTGCACCTGGTTTGGCCAAAAAATGAAGAAGTTATCTTCTTGGAAAATTTCCCCTTCAAGCTTGTTGTCTTTGGTTCTCCAATTCACACTTGTTTGTCACTAACTTAGCTACCGCAGCGTTACTGGGCGAAAACCCAACGCACCACACCATTTTGAGAAATGTGGTGAAGTGTTGCACCGTTAGTGTGCTGGCCACTTTTCCCGGTGGAGGTAAAGGTCGCATGGGCCATGTGTCCTAGAGTCGACCTACTAACTAACACCTACCAAATCTGTTGCAACTTCCGTGCTCTAGGGTCATATGGAATGACCATATGGAAAGACACATGGCTAGTCCCATCACCTTCCAGATCCTGTGCCAATGGTTACATGGGATGGTCATGTGGTCAAACACCCGTGCCTTCTAGGCTTAATGGTTGTGGGAAAACAAATACGCGCCAAAGGTTACATGGTATGGTTGTATGGTATGGTATGAACTGGGGGTTGGGGCTAGGCTTGACCCTTTTTTCCTCTGTCCAAACCTTAATTGCAATTCAAATATTTATAAACAAGTATAAGGTTAAGCATTACAATGCAGGCGAGCTGGTAGCCCGTCCTGCGCCGAGAACCCAGCCCTGGTGGAGGTCCCAAGTTCAAACCCCGCGAACTCCACATAACATTTTACAACTTCAACCATTAATAGGGTGCCATGTGGCAACACCTGGATGGGCCACGTGGTACCTTCCCATTCACTTTCCCAATGAAACATGTCGACCAATCATTGGTCCACGTCAAATGCCACGTCACCCCTAACACACAACACCTGCCATGTGTTAAAGCTGTACCAAGCCATGTCAACATATCTGCACCGTGGGCAGTCCATGTCACCTGCCATGTTTTGGAGCTATACCATGCCACATTAGCACTGTACGAATTGTATAGTCAACAAAATTTTTACCTGTTTGGCAAAATGGATAAAACGCAATATCTCACTCATACGACATTCCTTTGAACCCATTCAAGTTGCATTGGGATCATGAGGACGAGGCCTATGCACGTGTCTGTTTTGAAGCAATTCCAAGCACTTTGATTTTTGAGCAAAATTTGATCCCCTGGATCAACCATTCACTTCCGTGATATTTTTCAATTCGTCCTACATGTTGAAACAACAATCATCACTAGCATTTCATGTCAATATTTTGACTCAAGAATTCCAGACAACACAAATCCTTTTTAAGAAACCTTACATTGGATTAGTGACCCATTCAAGCCTAGGGCTTGAACTGTGCTCTGATACCACTCTCTAACACAGCCGACCCATAAGTGTCCTTTTAAGGGATGGGGGTATTGCAATTATCGTTTTTATCATCTATCTCAATCCCCTCTTTTCTTTTAGCTTCATTGTCTTCTACCTCTCAAGAGATTTCCAACGGTGACAATTTCGATTAAAACTGAGTCCGAGATCAAAATTTATGGCCTTTCCAAGATTCCTTAGTCTTTGAACTATATACCATTGACACATGGCGTCCATGTAACACCTCAACACACTTTCCATTTGGCATGATGACTATGTTGCACCTATGTGGTGCCTTTAATATTCTTCCACCAAGAGGTTCCACTCCATGCAGCACCATCAGAGCTATCACTCAGACTCTTTTCTAGTAATCTCATAACTCACCTCCGACGAGTATGGTATCAAAGAATATTCCATTTCGATGCCATCCGTACAAAGCTAGAATGAATTAAGTAGTTTCACTACTCCGAAAATCAATTTATCGAGGAATATACCTCACTCCTTAATGAATGATCGTGAGCATAAGTCGCAATCTTCTGATAAATGGTTGAGATTGATTTCAGAGCCTAAGGTTCTCCCACCAATTTGACCCCACTCGACTCATCCACTTATGGGTAAGTGACACGTATCACTCTAGACTCACCACATTTGCCCCACTGGCAAGCCACATCAGCCATGAAGTTATAACTTCATCCTATTAACTTAGAAAAGGCTTAGGAAAAGTCGATGGCTATCGTGTCATTTATTGATTTTTTGACCTATGGTCGAGATCTTCCCTCCATAATATTCACACTTCTATCCCATTAGAGGATTTATCTGAAGCCAACAAAGTCGTACTCTGAAAGTAACCAATGCTAAGTTAGCTAGACTCACACTCAATCTATCCACCTAATCAACTACTGATGCTCGTTTTTGCACCGACGTTCCCCGTCAGATCTCACCCTTCCGACTTACTTATGGGACTCGTAATGATCGATGACTGAGGATCGATCCTTCACACTTCTAGATCTATGGTCCATACTGGCCGGAGTTCGAGGTCTTTTTTTTAGAGTTATTTTCATGATACATAAGTGTTATCACTGAAATTTCGTCCGCACAGGGCGACAAGAACTCCGCATCGTCAGCACAGAAAAACAGTCGTTCATGGCACAAGGATTAATTCCACAGCACAACAAAAGGGTCAAAACTATGCAAAATGGCCAAAAAATTACAAA
>ML781714.1:155393-184573 GCA_009831015.1 Picea engelmannii
TAGTTTTTGTTTAATTCTTGTTAGTAGCTTTGTTGTTTTCTTTCTAACCTTTTACCATACAGCTGTCATGACTAGCAGAGCCCAACTAGGCATGTAAGCACTCACTTTTTGCTCATCAAACGACGAAAAGAGTGCAAACAATAAGATTTCCTTTCAAAGGTCTCACTTTGATAGGTTTGTTTCAGAGTCCTTTCCATAGCATCAGAGGGATCTCTACGACACAATGACTCATAATTCCCACCAATCAATGGTCAGAATCTCTTCGGGTCAATGGTTGGGGTCCTTCACTGATCAACATATAGTTTATGGAGTCATAACTATCCGCTCTAAGGACTTAGCCATTTTTTGAGTCCTGCAAGACTTTAGTTTATGATTTTCGAGGACTCAATATGGTCCCGAGCCTCTACTAACTGTCAAACTTAAGGATAAGGCCTCTCATGAGTTGCCGGCTCTCTACACATGGAACATATATGGTATTCGAACCGGTAGCAGTTTACATTGATTCATTTTTACGATTTAACTAAGCGTTAATATACATCACAACATATCTCATCTTACTGCATTCAAGACATAGGTTGAGTATACAAACAATCTCTTGGATTTAAAAATTCATATGTACTAACACACAATTGTTCTATTCATGAGATTTCACATAAATCATTCACAGTCAGTTCAATACAGATGAACACTTATCTGATAAAGGAATGATCCAATCCAACTAATTGAGAGAGGACACCTTTCCTCCCAACCTTAGGCCTTGTTGTAGAGTCACTTCCTACAACATGCCACCCCTGTGCCAAGCCATGATACCACCAAGGAAATTGACTCAACATGGCTCCAAGTATGTGATTATCTTAGAAGGTTAATCTCCTTCTTCCTATGACACAACAAAAGTTTCCACTTCCCACTGACCTTCGGGTCTCTATAGGTTTATCATGTGGTTTCTCAACTGGATTTCCTCTGCACAAGGGAGTCCCTTCTCTTATTAATAACCCCTTGGTGACCTCCCCTTACCAGTGTCAGTTTTTGTCTAGTAAGCACCAAGTTGCAACCCACTATTGTTCCAGTTCAAGAATCTGGGTCATCTTTGTTCAGGGTGATCATAATCAACTTGGACAACATTCCTATTTTGTTCCAAAAAGATATCCCTTTCTTTCTCAATCAACACATATGCGCTTCTATCATCTGTTGCTCGTCTCTAAGAATTTTTATCTTCTCTACGCATCTAAGTTTTTTTCCATCTGCTCTCTCATCCTGCACACATTTTTGTTCTCCTTCTCTTCCCTTATTTTCCATCCCCTCGGGCTCTCTGTTGAATCCTGTAGACATAACCTACAATCCACCCTTTTTCAATCCGAAGGGGCGGTTTGTGGTGCATTCCTATCGGTCATTCAATTGGCCATTCTTTCTACACATGGGCCAATTACCACAATCATTACTACCCAACCACCTTTACGACCTTCTCTTTAATGCTCAAGTGGTCTCTTCCATCATTCTAGTGTGTTGGTGGTGAAATAATCATGTTTGTAAGCATAGATAAGCTTGTTGTGCAAACTTCCTATTTTCTTCACCGATGCATCTCATATCCATTTTAATCAACCATCCCATCAGTCCTTTACTTCATCAATTTCCTCTGGTGTATCATGACCAATAATTATCAAGGTTGTTCCCTCTCAGTAAGCTATTTGGTGTTTATATTAAATCAAAACACAATTACATGCCTCATATTATTACATATGAAGTTTGTGCATAATTACAGTCTTGGGAGAAAATAGGGTGTTACATTCCCCTCCCCCTTAATGAAACACCATCCTCGATGTTTAAAACACCATGATTTTTACAATTATACAGTAAAAAAAAATGGGTATGCCAATCTCATGGCATCTTCGAGCTCCCATGTAGCTTCATCAGCTCCAAAGTGATTCCATTGCACCTTAACCTGCGCGATGGCTTGGTTCCAGAGGATTGTTTCTTTCCTGTCCAAGATGCATTGGGGATTTGGATGGAATTCTCCTTCTGGTTCAACCTATATTACAGTCTAATCAATAATGTGATAAGAATAATGTACATATTTCTTTAACAAGGACACATGGAATACACTATGTGCTCTAATAGTAGGTGGTAAAGCAAGTCTGTATGCTACTAGTCCTACGCTATGTAGGATTTCAAATGGTTTGCAATATCAGGGAGCTAACTTAACACACATCCCCACTTTTAGGTAAGTTCTCTTAGGTTTCACCCGAAGACACACATGGTATCCTATTTTGAATTCTCTAGGGGTTCTCTTTCTATCATCATAGCTCTTATATCTATCTTGGGCAATTTTTAGATTTTTCCTTATCTAAATCATGGCCTGCTCCATTTCCTTTGGTAATTTAGGTCCAAGTGTAACTTTTGCCACTAGATTATCCCAACTAATTGGAGCTCTACACTTTCTGTCATACAAAGCCTTAAACGAGCTCATCTTCAATGATTCTTGATAACCATTGTTGTACTCATATTTTACCAAAGGTAGATATTCTTTCCACTACTTGGGTTTATGCATAACATGCATTCATAGCATATCCTTTAGCACTTTGTTCACCCTTTTGGTCTAACCATCGGTTTGAGGATGGTAGGCCATACTAAATGCCAACTGCATCTCTAAACCTGCAAACAAGCTTCACTAGAAATTTGAGGTGAACTTGGTATCTCTGTATGAAATTATGGTTTTAGGAAAACCATGCAACTTGAATATCTCTTTCATGAAAACATTAGCAACGTCTATGGATTTAAAATTAGACTTTATGGGAATAAAATGAATTGCCTTCCTCAACTTATCCACTACAACCATGATTGCATCATGATGTTTCATTTTCTTTGGAAAACCTGTGATAAAATCCATGGAAATCACTTTCCATTTCCACTCTGGTATCTATATGGGTTGCAATAGTCCCGTATGGTGTCGATGCTCGAACTTCATCTATTGGCACTCTAAACACTTAGATATATAACGAGCAATGTCTTGATTCATCTTAGGCCAATGATATAGTTGCCTAACTGTTGTCACCATTTTTTGATAACTAGGATGACCGACACATGGCCTCCTATGAAACTCATCAACAATTAATTTCCTCAGGTCTGCTGAATCATGCACACATAGCCTCTTATTGTACATCAATAGGTTATCATCCCTCATATGATATCATTCGTATGTTTTTTCCTTAGGTTCTTGCTGCAACTTTTCCCTCACTAGGTTGAAGAACCTATCTTCTGACAAGAGGTTCTTAATTCTATGTCGAATGTTGGACTCTCCTATACTTGCTTCTGCTAAGTGTATTGTCTGAATGCTTCAGCTGAGCGTGTCAACTACTTTTTTCTCTTTTCCTTTTATGTGCTTGATTTCAAAGTCAAATTCACTGATCAATGCCATCCACCTAGCCTATCTAGGATTCAACCTTTGCTAGTCAAACAAATACTTTAGATCACAGTGGTCAGCTATGAGGATAAATCTCCTCCCGAGAAGGTAATGTCTCCACATTTTCAATGGATGTACAATTGTGACAAGTTCTAGGTCATGGGTAGCATACCTTTTCTCATGTTCATTCAACTTCCATGATTCATATTAAACCACTTGTCCTTCTGGCATGAGGAATTTACTGAGTCCCTCCTTGCAAGAATCCATGCAAACCGAGAAGTCTTTTTCTAGGTCTGCAATCCTTAAAACAAGGGTGTTCATCAAAAACTGCTTCAATTGCCGGAAACTGTATTCATAGTCTAGTGACCACACAAATCTCTTTCCCTTTCTTTGTAGTGACATAATAGGATTTCCAATCTTGGAGAATCCTTTGATAATATTTTGTAATATCCAACCAATCCCATGAAGGATCTCACTTCCGTCAAATTTCTAGGGGCTGGCCAATCCATAATTTATTTGATATTTGCAGGGTCTACTGTGACTCCTTCGACTAAGATTACATGGCCTAGATACTGGAATTTCTTTTTAAAGAAATCACACGTGTTGAATTTGGCATATAGTTGGTGCTCTCTTAACTCTTGTAACACCATCCTGAGATGTTCTCCATGCTCATCTCGATTCTTGGAATACACCAAAATGTCATCCACAAACACTAATATGAACTTGTGTAAATACTAGCTGAGCACACTATTCATTAAACATATGAAGGTAGTTGGTGGATTTGTAAGTCCAAACGACACCAAAAAAAACTCGTAGTGTCCATACCTTGTCCTAAAGGTTGTCTTGAGGATTTTTTCGTCCTTAATCCTGACTTGATGATATCTCGATCTCAAATATATTTTTGAGAAAAATGTAGCCCCTCTGAGTTGATCAAATAGATAAACTATTCTAGGAAAAGGGTACTTGTTCTTGATGGTCATCTTGTTCAGATGCCAATAATCGATGCATAACCTTAAGGTGCAATCATTCTTCTTTACAAATAGGGCTGGTGGTCCCCACAAGGACACCCTTAGTCCGATGAAACCTTTGTCCACCATTTATTTCAATTGCATATTCAATTCCACCATCTTTGGCACACTCTTCCTGTAAGTCACTCTTGATGCTAACACTGTTCCTGGCACGAGATCAATTGAAAATTCAAGGTTTCTTTTTAGAGGTAGTCCAATAACCTCTTTTGGAAACACATCCATGAACTCCCATAACACTGGTGTTGATGTCTAGAATTGATCATGATCAATATTGGGGAGATCACCCAGTCAAGGTCCCAATTAGACCCTTATCCATTTGGTATTGTGATTTCGACTCGGTTTATGGATCCAAGTTATGCTTCTCCTAAGACTAGCCTAAGCTATCTTGTATGTACAAATGTCTATGTACAAGGCCTTCAACTTGTTAGAGTATGATAGTGGATTATTATTATTAAAAAACTGAAGGAAAATAAATCACTTGTATGTTATTACTTTGGAAAAGATGATCCCCTTAAGGTGACTTAAATTAGGGCTCAATGTAGCCACAATGAGGCTTGCTCCTACGAAATGAGACTTAAAGAAGGATTTTTTTTTTTTTTTTTTAAGTAAGAAATATATATATTAAGTGCCTTCCAGAAGCAAAGTTGAGTAGCAAAATACAGAGATGTTCATGCTGAGGGTGCAGGACTGCCCCAACAGAGGGGAAACTAGTCCATCTAACCCGAGAGTCCCCATTGTTTAACAGATCTACTGTTTACCATCTAAAACATAAGAGTTCACATCTAAAACTTCCCCATATGCTAAAGAAAAAAGGTTAACAGATAAACTGCTGACCATCTAAGACTGGAGGACTGACAAGACTGACGAACTAGACACCTGGAGAAAAGTTGGCCACTTGGCTTGGAGATCCCCTGGCCACGGCTCCTCCTCCACGTACATAGGCTGATCTTCCCAGATCTTTCCATCTTCCACGTCGCCCGTAGTGTCGTCGGCCTTGCACTCTCGTGCTACGTCCTTACTTGCACCTGTCGCTGCACCCGACTCCTCCATTGGAACAACCTCCGCCGAGCTTGAGGCGAGAGAGTCCTGCAGAGAGGAGAGAGTCCAAAGGAAGAGCTCCACTTTGGCGTCTATTTCTTGAAGGCGGTAATTGAGGTCCTCCACTCCCTAGCGGATCCCAAAAACCAGTTCGTTAAGGGCAGCCAAACTAACCCGAATCTGCGCAGCGGTGACGGAGTCAAGGGGATGAGGCCCAGCCCCCTGAGATGCACGGTGAGGGTGCTCATCGCCACCCATATAGCCCAGGGGGTCGAGGACGGACGTAGGGACAGAGGGATTCACCGGAGGGCGGAGACGGTGTCGCTGGGGAGAGCTTGGCGTCATGGGCACCATTTCCATGCAGTTGAATTGCGGATTCGTCAGGCCATGAGAAGATGCTGAGAAGTGCCCAGACTGGAGACGGGGAGAGGAGCTAATGGAGGGTGAATCGGAAGGGGAGACTGAGGGTCGCCGAGGCTTCCAAGGCGAGCCTCTCCTCGGTCGTCCCCTTGGATGAGTCATGGTCCAGCCAATGCGTCGAGGCGAGGCAGTCCAGAGCACACGGTGGGGACGAGAGGTCAGAGAGTAAGCAGGGCTGAGCTCGAGCCAGAATGTTTGGGCAGGGTCACCATATTGCAGTTGCAGAGCGAGCTCTGCGGGAAACCAACGACGGCAAATGACCAACATAGCAAGCCACACCATACCAAAATGACAAATGGGAGGGAAGCCTACGTTAATGCCCCTTCTCATCATATTGAAGTCTAATTAATCGACGAGGAGGGTGGCACGAGCTCTTCACGTGGCCCCGAGTCCTGGTGGCCGCTGCCAGCTCCCGCAATTCGCCACGTCGAACGCACTAACACCCCATCCGGGGGAAGAAGGAAAATAATTTATCCTACATGCAAATGAAAATTAATCCTAATATGTAAGTGAACAAAAAGGAAAACCTATCTTGACTAAGAAAAGGATAACATTACTCTTAATCAAGAGAAAAATATTTAATACGGAGGAGAAAAGACTATGATTGAACTTAGGGTTAAGTTTTACTTGCAAATTCTCAAAGTAACTACTTATAAGTTTGACAACTTACAAGTTGTTGAAATAGATATACAATGAAACAATCTTAATAAATAGTTATTAAATTTTTTTATTGCATATACTCAAATCTAATCATGTGAATGAATCCAATATAAGATTTATATTGAACTAACAAAATAGTTCATTTAATTCAATACAAGATGTAACAAGACAAATTTGTAATTAACAAATAAATAGTTATTTAGTAATTCCAAATAAGTCTCCATGAATTCGTCATCAACTCTCGTTGAACCTATCAAGTCATGCAAATATAGATTTAAACATAATGAAAAATAGCATAAAATTAACAAGGCTAATAATAGTGCTAATATTAATCAATAATATGATAATTGGCATAGAATTATAACCAAGTTGAAAGAACATCAAGAAACAATAACAAGTCTACAAATCAGACACAATAGTGCAAAGAAATGAAAACTTATTATCATTAGCATAAAAAAATCTGTCTTTGTACAGTCTTCTGAAATCTCAAATCCCTTCAAGAAATGGTTTTACAACAATGCATAGCCTCTTCTCTCAAACATTCTGAATTTTTTCCCTCTCAAGTTTCATATATGGAACCCCCATTATACACATGAATATTCAAAGTTTTTTTTATCTCCTCCACTCAGGTCAAATCCTCCTTTAGTCAGCAAAAAAATTGTTGTCATGAATCAACTACATAATTAAAAAAAAACAAAATACGAATTCTGGAAACAATCCGTTTATAAAATTGACCATATCTTCACAAATATCCATTTGTTTGCAAAACGGTTTGGTGGTAAGCTAAATTGGTATGTTTTTCAGATGGATTTTCAACTGTTTAGAAACATTCCTCTTGGTTTGGTCGAAATTGAATATTTAATTTAGCCTCTTGAAACTGACACGAAACCCAATCTGAGAAAATCCATCTTACTCTGATCACGATTCATTATAGTTTGGGCATAAATGAATCTGCAAAATCGCCTCCTGAAATTGACAACAACAATAATTCCTTTATTTTGTGTCTGAATCTGATAGTATTTATCCCAAATGATTTATTTTCTGAGGAAACAACCATGGGAGAAGTAAACTAGCCCATTTTGGAAGTGGGTTTTCAACTATTTGGTGCAATTCTTCTCTAATTGTCCATAAATTGATCTGCAAAATCCCCTCTTGAAGATTGACGTGATTTCCAATCTGTCAAACAAATTAACAAATTAGAATTCAACTTAATAAATTAATAATAAAATCCATGCTGTTCTTTGCTTCCTGTAAAGATAAGCTAGCAATGAAATAATATGGAAATGAATAAGCCAGAGTCATTCTTCTTGGCCAAAGAAAATATTCCAAACCAATTCAAAAAACTAACTTTAGTTGCAAATCCGTAGCCTTCACTTTTGATGATTTTTTGGGATAATTAATCTCCAAATTTGCTTGAATTAATGATGCTAGATTGTTCTCCATGCAAATATCTTTCCAACGAGTGCTTATTTAGCTCATTTCATTAAGTAAACTCAAGATATCACTTGTCAAAGTTGAGTAATTAAAACTAATTTAATTCTATTTTGTTTATAGAAATTTCTGGGCAGTTTTATTAATTTTACACACACACACACACACACACACATACACGAATTGTATTTACAATAAAAAAATAAAAAATAAAAAAATCAATATAAACCTTATTAACTAATAATTAATTAACAAAAATTAAATAAAATAAAAAACTTATTTACATATAATATTAATTTTGTTTACAATTTATGAGAAACATAAAAATGATATATTTTATGCCGAGACTGTGAAAATTGACCAAACTTTTAACCAAGGATATCTTTCAAACCATAAGTCAGAATAAGGTGAAACTTGAACAGTTGGAATGCTGGCAACAAAACAAAAGAAATGAAGATGTTAAAACCAAAATCAAATCAAAATGAAAATCTCTCAAAAGAAACTAAACCAAAACATTCTAGAAAGTGATATTAACAAAATTTATATAGAGGGACCCATAATAATTTCAAAAAAATCGTGGGAGGTGTTGTGGCCACAACTATTGGCGACATGCTAGTAGAACCAATTATCTCTGTTTTTCATGATATAATAGGTCTAAATTTATCTAAAGTAAAAAATATGAGTTTCACAATATTCCCATTCATTATTATATTTTCCATGGGTCCCAAATAAGATGGATCAAGCAATATAAACTCTAAAAATAGTACTTGTAATCAACTCAGTCTAAAATAATGAATCCAAATATAGGGAAATGTAATGTTTAATTTTATTTTTTTCTAGTATTGAATAGAAGCGATAGAGCCAAGGAGTTTTAATATTAGTATACATCTATTAATGCTACCTCTCTTTCTTGACATTTCTTCGTTGCCAATAAGCCTGTTCATTACCCGACGAAGTTGCCTTGATACCATGTATGCATTGACTCGCTGCCAACAAGATTGTTTAGTACCCCGATGGGTTTGCATACACTTCCCACACCTTATGGTGCTTTCAACTCTCTTATTACCACCCTTTTGAGATACTTAATTGTGAATTGTGTTTACACAATTGAGTGAAGAGAGTGGGGTGGTAGAAGAGCTATTTTTACTTAAGAAAACATATGTGATACTTGATAAATATAACCTCACAAGATTTTCTCACAGTTACCAATATATAATATTTTATTTTAATGTGGAGGGGATAGGGAGGGATTTAAGGATTTGACTAAAATTGACTCTTTCCTTTAAAATATTATCCATACTACTTAGAAAAAATCTCAGTGTGCCTCCAAAGTCTTTGTGATAGTGTATGGGAAATAAAACTTCATAAAAATAGACATTTAGATAAATGAAAACCCATTTAAGTAAGATAATATAGCATTTAAATAAGAGGATATAGCTTTCCTAGAGTTACTAATTGATGTCACATGGAAAAGATCCCCAAATAGATTTTGACAATATCACAAAATCAAATCCAAGCAAATCAAACTCTAAGCCAAAAGTGAAATCAAACCACTAATCAAAATATGCAAACTTCATAAAAGAAAACTACAAACTTAAAAGAAAAGACAATCTAATAAGCCATGAATACATGAAAACAAAAAAGACAAAAATGAGAAGAAATATCTCAACATAAAAAAAATGGATATGTGTATTTTCATTTATGTTGAGATTTAAATGAGTTATGTCTTGAATGCTTTAGAATGAATTAGGCTTTTATTGTTAAACAAAATTCTAACTAAAGAGCAGTTATGATTAGAAAAAATAAAAAATTTCTCATAAATATTTTACCAAAGTATTGTCCCTCTTTGTCCTCTTATCAAATCTTACTTCTTGGAAAAAATGAATAAGCTTTAATGATGAATTTTAAGAGTAAAGCTTAAAATAAAACTTTAATGAAAAACATGAAAAATAAGAGGAAAATAAATGAATAAAGTAAAAGAAAGGATATTACTTTGGCAATAGCTCAATATAGTCCATATTTTTCACAACTGCTTTATTCAAGAAGAAGCAATAAACTGTACTAAACCTAATTAAAAAGAAAACAAACTAAAATTGCTCTTATTCTATCCTACTCTAATCTACTCTACAAGAACAACTAGGGCTAAGTAAAGTCAATTTTCTAGTGAAGCCATTCATGTTGCTTTAAACCTACAAACATATGTACAATACGAGTTAATAATATAAATTGGACAAATAATAAACAATCAAAAGAAAAATCTAACCTACTATGTAAAACTATTTCTACTAGAAATATGAGAAGAAATTTATTAATAGGGAACTTCATTTGAAATGTATTTTCCAACCAAGTTTCAATTCTGTCTTGAAAATGTTTGTGAAATTGTTGGAATGGAAACATGATTGGAAAACTAATCCGCTCACCATGATGAGAAAAGTTAGTATTATTTGCAATAGGAAAATAATTTACATCACTATTTACAAGAATGCTAACATTATTGTTATAAGACATAAATGATTTATTCACAATTTTTTTTTTTACAAGTAGTAGCTGGAATAATGTAATCATACTTAACACTAGCATCTACTTGTGTAAAAAGTTCAAGATCGTGACCAAGAATGGGAACTTGAGTGGTAACATCAGAATCATAAATATGTATGGAGTTTTCATCTTGAAAATTGAAATCATTATGAGAAGATTCAACATGAGGTTCAATTGTAATATGATCAGTAAAAGGATACCCTACATCTTGCGATTTGGATTGATTATGAGAATTGACAACACAAGGACCTGATAAAACCATCACCCGGGAGTGAAGTGCCTCAATATTTTCAATCTCCAAATGATTTTCATAAATGACTTCGATTTTATCCTTTGTAAAAAGTAGATTATAACAAGAAGAAAATATGCATTGATGAAAATTATCATGCCTGTCAAAAGAATAATTGTTCAATAATTCATTACTCTAATCTATATTGATAGGTATTTCGTCATTTACTAAATTTATGGTATCTCCCTGTTTTCTAAAAAAACATCCGAGCACAGAAGAACTTTCGAATGATCAACAAATGAATTAAGCTTGGTAAAAAGATCAGGGTAAGAAGAATAATGACTTTTCAATCAGATGAAATGAAATGATTCACTATCTTTTAAATTATAAATTGATTTCCGAGCTATTGTTTCCGCTTCTTCATTATTATCTTTAACACATAAATCAAATTTCTCATTATTTGTAATAAATTCAGGAATGTGATGTGTTTGGTAAGATATATATTCCTAAGTATAACTATTTAGATAATCTGAATCACGTGACTGAAATTTATTGACAGTATCATAAAACTCAGAAGTAATTGTTGTAGGAAGCATGCCATTGATTGAATAATTACTACTGATATTTTCAATTTGAATTACTGATTGTGGATTTTCCTTTTTAGCAGAATTATCATGTTTTAGAACAGATTCAAGAACATCATTAATTTTAGTGGATGCATTCATGTTTTCATGAGATTGTTCATTTATAATTTCTACATTTTTAGATTGGACGTAATCAACATCAGATTCATCAACAACAATGAATAGACTAAGAAAAATAATATCTTC
This sequence comes from Picea engelmannii, assembly GCA_009831015.1. Taxonomy (NCBI): domain Eukaryota; kingdom Viridiplantae; phylum Streptophyta; class Pinopsida; order Pinales; family Pinaceae; genus Picea; species Picea engelmannii. Next base: position 166,965 of record ML781714.1, read on the forward strand.
TTGCTCATTATGATTAATACAAGGAAGAGAAAGAATGCGTCTAAAGCATCCTATTAATTCAAGATGTGAAGGCAAATATTCATATTGAAATTTAAATCAAATTAATTTGAATCTAAGAAGAAAATCCTCATAAGACTCACCTTCAATTCTATGCAAATTCTCAAGTTCTAGGCAAACCTGAGTACAATCATAGTCTTGAAATGTGTGAAGACACATTCGAGCAAATTCGTCCCACCTATCTACATAAGCAATTGGTAATGATTCACACTAGTCTTTGGCCTGGCCTGTAAGTGTAAGAGCAAAAATCATGTACATGACACTTTCATCAATATCATATTTATTACAATTTAAAATAAATTGAAGAATGTGATCAAATACAGAAAAATTAGACTCACCATTAAACTTTACCCATGACGAGTGTTTAACTACCTCTGTTGGAGTGTTGCAAGATGATCGAACAGAGATACAAATTCAGATATGAATTTTAATGGGAGCCATTAAAATAAATAATAGTGTTAAAATAAACAACTTCCAAAAAGAATCAACTTGTCATGCACACTCGTTGGTGGCCCTCCTTCTAGCGCCAAAAAATGTTGATGACCAGAATTGACCATGATCAACATTGGGGAGATCACTCGGTCAGGGTCCCAATTAGACCCTTATCCATTTGGGATGGTGATTATGACTGGGTTTATGGATCCAGTTACCCTTCTCCTAAGACTAGCCTAAGCTATCTTGTATGTACAACTGTCTATGTATAAGGCCTTTAGCTTGTTAGAGTATGATAATGGATTATTATTATTAACAAACTGAAGGAAAATAAATAACATGTATGTTATTACTTTGGAGAATATGATCCCCTTAAGGTGACTGAAATCGAGGCCCAGTCTAGCCACAATGATGCTTGCTCCTACGAAAGGAGACTTAAAGAATGAAAACAATTTATCCTACATGTTGTTATAACCCTAAATTTCTCTACATATGCATACCTGACATTTGACCCTCTTACTTGCATTTTTTATCAAGCCATCACTGAGTTGCTCTTCTAAAAAACCAATTTTTTGAAGATGTACGCGCCCTGCTCCACTACTTCCCACCTACATACGCTTGCTGCACCACTACAACCCGCGTACGTACACATGCTGCACCACTACATCCCGCGTATACTTGTAAAAGTTGCAAAAAATAAAAAGTTGCAAGGAATTCGTTGATATTACGAGCTATTGGGTAGTTTTCCAACTAATCCACAACCTATAGCCCGTCACCCAACCAAATAACCATCCTTTTGTCATATAAAAGGAGGTGTTGGGGTCTCATTCCACATCTAGACATAAGAACAATGAAACTCTGCCCATTTCACATCCCCTCCTTGCCCTAAGCATTTGCAACCCTTTTGTGAGAATTGCCTTAGAATTCTCCAATTTTCCTTCCTTCCTCCATCATAAACCCATTATATTTCCCAAGAAAAAGGTTGAGAGGAGAAGCCATACGGAGGTGCACTTGATGCTTGGTGAAGAGGAGCCCGAACCAGGTTCATGGAGCAGTAGCTAGCTTTGGTTGTAAGTGATCATTGTATTATCAATAAAAGAAGTACTTTTCTTGTCCCAAATCATGATGTGTCGAATATTTCCATTTGATTTATGTTTTTATTATAACATCTAACCCTAGTTTGTACATGAATTGCATGCTTGTAGCTTTTTGTTTTCCTATCTTTGAATGCAGGTTGACCTTGGGAGGAGGCGTGAAGTCAATGAAGATGTTGAGCATGAGAGGATCATCACTAGACGCGGAGTAGAGGTACAGTTACTCGATCCTTCTCACTTTGCTTTTCTTGTACGAGTCTGGGGTATGTTTGGGGTAGTTAGAGAAGTAGGAGAATTTTAAATGGTTATTGATCTGCCTACATTGTAAATCATGGGGTAGCCATAGGGGGGTTTTTCCCGCTAGCACATGAAAATGAAAATTAATCCTAATATGCAAGTGAAAAAAAAGGAAAACCTATATTGACTAACAAAAGGATAGCCTTACTCTTAATCAAGAGAAAAATAGTCAGTAAGGAGGGGAAAATACTGTGATTGAACCTAGGGTTAAGTTTTACTTGCAAATTCTCAAAGTAATTTGACAACTTACAAGTTGTTGAAACATATATACAATGAAACAATCTTAATAAACAATTATTAAAATAATTTATTGCATATACCCAAATCCAATCATGTGAATGAATCCAACATAATATTTATATTGAACTAAAGAAATAGTTAATTTAATTCAATATAAGATGTAGCAAGACACATTTGTAATTAACCAACAAATAGTTATTTAGTAATTTCAAATAAATCTCCATGAATTCTTCATCAACTTTGGTTGTACCTATCAAGTCCTGCAAAGATATCTTTAAATAGAACGATAATTAACATAAAATTACAAGGCTAACAATAGTGCTAATATTCATCAATAATATGCTAATTGGCATAGAGTTATAACTAGGTTGAAAGAACATCAAGAAATAATAACAAGTCTACAAATCAGATACAGCAATGCAAAGAAATGAAAACTTATTATCATTAGCATAACAAAATCTCTGTCTTTGTACAATCTTCTGAAATCCCAAATCCCTTCAAGAAATGGTTTTACAACCGTGCATAGCCTCTTCTCTCAGACATTCTGAATTCCCCTCCTCTCAAGTTTCAGATATGGAACTCCCTTTATACACAAGAATAATCAAAGTTCTTATAATCTCCTCCACTCAGGTCAAATCCTCCTTTAGTCAACAAAACTTTTGCTGTTATGAATCAACTACAAAATTAAAAAAAAACAAAATATGAATTCTAGAAACAAACTGTTTATAAAATGGACCATATCTTCACAAATATTCATTTTTTTGAAAAACAATTTGGGGGTAAGATAAATTGGTCTGTTTTGCAGATGGGTTTTCAACCGTTTAGCGATTTTCCTCTTGGTTTGGTTGGAATTGAAGATGTAATTTAGCCTCCTGAAACTGACACAAAACCCAATATGAGAAAATCCATCTTACTCGGATCACAATTTCTCCCAAAAGGTTTATATTTTGAGAGAATACTTTGCAAGTTAGATAACTTGGACATTTTTCCAGATGGGTTTTCAACCGTTTGGAGAGATGCATCATAGTTTGGGCATAAATGAATATGCAAAATCGCTTCCTGAATATTGGTAGCAACAACAATTCTGAAAAATTTCGTTTGAATCCGATAGAATTTTTCCCAAACAATTGCTTTTCCAAGGAAACAACTCAAATGAGAAGTAAACCAACCCATTTTGGAAGTGGGTTGTCAACCATTTGGTGCAATTCTTCTCTGATTGTCCAGAAATCGATCTACAAAATCGCCTCCCAAAGATTGACGTGATTTCCAATCCGTCAAAACAAATTAATAAATTAGAATTCAACTTAATAAATTAATAATAAAATCCATGTTGTTATTTGCTTCATATAAATATAAGCTAGCAATGAAATAATCTAGAAATGAATAAGCAAGAGCCAATCTTCTTGGCCCAAAAAAATCTTCCAAGCCAATTCAGAAAACTAATTTTAGTTGCAAATTCGTATCCTTCACTTCTGCTGATTATTTGAGATAGTAAATCTCCAAATTTGCTTGAATTAATGATGTGAGATTTTTTTCCATGCAAATATCTTTCCAATGAGTGCTTATTTGCCTCATTTCATTGAGTAAAACTCAAGATATCACTTGTCAAAGTTGAGTCATCAAAACTAATTTAATTCTATTTTGTTTATAAAAAATTCTCGACAATTTTATTAATTACACACACACTCACATGGATTGTATTTCCAATTAAAATAAATAAAAAATAAATCAATTTTAACCTTATTAACTAATAATTAATTAATAAAAATTAAATAAAATAAAAACTTATTTACATATAACATTATTTTTTTACAATTTATGAGAAACATAAAAAATTGTATATTCTATGCTCAGACTATGAAAATTGACCAAACTTTTTACCAAGGATATCTTTCAAACCATAATTTGGAATAAGGCAAAACTTAAACCGTTGGAATGTTGGCAACAAAATGAAAGTAATGAAGATGTCAAAAATAAAATAAAATTAAAATGAAAATCTCTCAAAAGAAACTTAACCAAAACATTCTAGAAAATGATATTAACAAAATTTATATAGAGGGACCCATAATAATTTCAAAAACAATTATGGGGGGTGTTGTGGCCACAACAACTAGATGGTCTTCAACCTTCAACTCACCGCTTTCTATTGAATTTAGTATTTGTATAGCATATAGAGGACACCCTCTTCTGCTATACTTCTTGAGTTGAAATACTGATATCTGTCTCATAGAGAATGGCTTTCGAATGACTTACAAAATTCTCGTACTGCCTTCCTCATCTTCGCATTATAGATTTTTCTCATAACAGTTCATTTTTTCCTTACAAGCGACTAACCAATGCATTCCCAACAACATGTTATAAGAGCCAAGGGGTAGAACATTCAGATCCGCTTGGGGTCTGAAATCCCTCAATCCGAATTGGACAAGCTTCAATGACCTCCTCCACTTTCCTCTTTGTTCCAGTGGCTAACTGAAATAACCATGCTTTGGTGTGCTTCTTTCTCTGTAATGAACATGCCTCAACCACTCGAAGTGAAACATAACTAAGATTAGATCCCGGGTCAATTAAAATAGATATTGGTTATTTAGTAATGATACCTTCCAATTCCACCACAGAGGCTTGGTGATCCGCTTGCCTATTTTCTACCGCTGTGTAGATTCTCAATATGCTCCTGGCTACATCATTGACTGTAGATGCCCCATGTATGTTATACACTATTTTACTGTCATGTTGTATGTGGGGACAATCCCTCAATAGATGTGGCTCTCCACATCCGCAACATTGCAAAGGTCCTTTCTTGGGCTCCTTGCTCTTTCCGTGAGATTTTTCAATTCATCCTACATGTTGAAATAACAATCATCATTAGCATTTTATGTCAGTATCATGACTCAAGAATTCTAGACAACATAAATCATTTTTAAGAACCTTACGTGGTCTTAGTGACCCATTTAAGCCGAGGGTTTGAACTGTGTTCTGATACCACTCTGTAACACACCCGACCCCTAAGTGTCCTTTTAAGGGATGGGTATTGAAATTATCACTTTTCTCAACTATCTCGATCCCCTCTTTTATTTTAGCTTCATTGTCTTCTACTCATCAAGAGATTTCCAAGAATGACAATTTCACTCAAAACTGAGTCCTAGATCGAAAGTTATGGCCTTTCCAATATTCCTTGGTCTTCGACCTATATACCATTGACACATGGCATCCATGTGACACCTCGACACACTTGCCATATGAAATAATGACTATGTTGCACCTATATGGTGCTGTAAAATTCTGCCACCAAGAGATTTTTCTCCATGCAGGACCATCAGAGCTATCGCTCAGACTCTTTGCTAGTACTCTCATAAATCACCTTCGATGGATATGGTATCGAATAATTATTCCCTTTTGATGCCATTTGTTTGGAGATAGAACGAATCGAGTAGTTTCACTACTTCGAAAATCAAGGTAGCGAGGAATATACCCTACTCCTTAATGGACTATCGTGAGCGTAAGTCGCAATCTTCCGATAGACGATTGAGATTGATTTTGGATCCTAAGGTTCTCCTGCTAGGTTGACCCCACTCGACTCATCCACTTATGGGTAAGTGACACCTATCACTCTAGACTCAGTCCAACTTCCCCATTGTCAAGCCACATCAACCATGAATTTATAACTTCATCCTATTAACTTAGACAGGGCTCAAGACAAGTCGATGTCTATCGTGTCCTTTCTCCATTTTCTGACCTGTGGTCGATATCTTCCCTCCATAATCCTCGCACTTCTAGGCCATCGAAGGATTTCTTTGAATCCATCAAAGTCATACTCTGAAAGCAATCAACATTGAGTCAACTAGACTCACACTCAATCTATCCACCTAATCAACTACTGATGCATGTCTTTGCACTCATGTTCCCCGTCAACTCTCACCCTTCAAACTTACTTGCAGGACCCGTAATGATCGACGACTGAGGATTCATCCTTCCCACTTCTGGATCTACAGTTCATACTGGCTGGACTTCGAGGTCTTTTGTTCAGAGTTATTCTCACGGTACATGATATTTCATTCTGAAGGTATCACTCCGACAGGTTTGTTTCAGAGTCCTTTCCACAGTGTCAGAGGGATCTCTCCGACATGGTAACTTATACTGCCCACTGATCAATGGTCACGATCTCTTTGGGTCAACGATTGTGGTCCTTCACTAATCAACACAAGGTTTACAAAGTCATAACTTTCTACTCTAAGGACTTAGCCTTTTTCCAAGTCTTGCAAGACTTCAGTTTTTGATTTTCAAGGCCTCAATATGGTCTTGAGCCTCTACTAACTATCGAACTTAAGGCTAAGGCCTTGCATGAGTTGCAAGCTCTCTACACATGGAACATATAGGGTATTTGAACCGGTGGTGGTTTGCATTCATTGATTTTTTTGATTTAACTAAGCGTTAGTATACATCACAGCATAACTCATCTTACTACATTCAAGACATAGGTTAAGTATACAAACAATCTCTTGGATTTAAACATTCATATGTACTAACACACAATTGTTCTATTCATGAGCATTCACATAAATCATTTACAGTCAATTCATTACAAATGAACACTTATCTGATAAAGGAATGATCCAATCCAATTGACTGAGAGAGGACGCCTTTCCTCCCAACCTTAGGCCTTGTTGTATAGTCACTTCCTACAACACAACACCCCTATGCCAATCCATGATACCGCCAAGGAAATTGACTCAGTAGGGCTCCAAGTCTGTGATGATATTAGAAGGTTAATATCCATCTTCCTCTGGCACAACAAATTTTTCTACTTCCCACTGAGCTTTGGGTCTCTACAAGTTTATCAGGTGTTTTCTCCACTGTATTTCCTCTGCACAAGGGAGTCCCTTCTATGCTTAATAGTCCCTTGACAAACTCCCCTTGCCGATGCCGATTTCTGTCCAGTAAGCACCAAGCTGCAACCCACTATTGATCTAGTTCGAGAATCCAGTTCATCTCTATTCAGGGTGACCATCATCAACTTGGAAAAGCTTCCTATGTTCTTCTAGAAAGATATTCTTTTCTTTCTCAATCAACGCATATTCGCTTCCGCACTCTATTGCTTGTCTCTGAGCCTTTTTCTCTTCTCTATGCATCTAAGTTTTTTTTCCATATGCTTCCTTGTCTTGCACACATTTTGTTCTTCCTTCTCTTCCCTTATTTTCCATCCCCTAAGGCTCTCTGTTGCATCCTGCAGACGTAACCTGCAGTCCACCCTTTTTCAATCCAAAGGGGTGATTTTTGGTACGTTCTTGTCAATCATTCAATTGGCCATTCGTTCTATGCATGGGCCCATTGTTGCAATCATTACTACCCAACCACCTATATGACCTTCTCTTTAATGTTCACGTGGTCTCTTCCATCAGTCTGGTGTGCTGGTGGTGAAATCATAATGTTTGTAAGCATATATAAGCTTGATGTGGAAGCTTCCTATTTTCGTCACTGATGCATCTTATCTCCATTTCACTCAACCATCCCATCAGTCCTTTACTTCATCAATTTCCTCTGGTTTATCATGGCCAATACTTATCAAGTTTGTTCCCTTTCAGTTACCAGTTTGGTGTTTATATTAAATCGAAACACAATTACATGCCTCATATTATTACATATGAAGTTTGTGCATAGTTACAGTCTTGGGAGAAAATAGGGTGTTACATGAGACCTAGACACTTCCACTTTCCTGGAACTATATTCTTTCCTTGTTCCTGAATGTTTTTTGACTTGCTTCTGTAGCATATTAAAGCTTTGTAGTATCTCCCCTTGATCTTTCATGATCCTTTCATTATCGACTCTATAACTCTACAATTTTTTTTGTAGGCTTCTTATAGTTACAAGCTCATGCCTTTCTCTTCTCCTATTAGACTCAGTCTTAACATTACCCATGCTAGCATACATACCTCTGATCTCTTCTTTATGACTGCAAGACCCTTGTGCATCATCCATATCTCTAGTTCTCATATAGGAACTAAAATATACTTTATGTATCTCTAATTCTACAAGAATGTGAATACAATAATTGTTGTTAGAATTAAGCATATTACAAAATATTTATTAATTAGATTACAGGTCATTATTCATTTTAAATTTTGAAAAAATATTAATGGATTGTTCCAAAATATGATTCCTTAAATGCATTCTTCTCCAAAACAACTTTTCAATGACTATTCTCTTGCTCAATTATGTGTTTGAGCATAAATTTATTGATGGCAAAGGAAATGAAGGAAATATCCATTAGCACATGTTGGCACTAAGCTATGCAATGTTGTTTCTTCAATACACATGTGTGTGCGCATTGAGATTCGTAACATTGGGGGTTTAATACCTAGGGTTCGTCCGAAGTGTCTCCAATAAAAACCCCTAAGCAACAACAGATTGCAAAAATATTTATTAATTAGATTACATGTCATTATTCATTTTAAATTATGAATAATATTGATGGACAATTCCAAAATATGATTCCTTAAATGCATTCTTCTCAGAAACAACTTTTCAATGACTATCCTCTTGTTCAATTATGAGTTTGAGCATAAATTTATTGATGGAAAAAGAAACAAAGGAAATATCCATTAGCACATGTTGGCGCTAAGCTATGTAGTGTTGCTGCATCAATACACGAGTTTGCACGCATTGAGCTTCATAACATTGGGGGTTTAAGACCAAGGGTTCATCCAGAGCGTGTCCAATAAAACCCCTAGGCAACAACATATCAATCTTCGATCGAGGTTGAGGAAGGTCTCATCCGAGATGCAGAGGGAATCATAGAGACCATAAGGTCTTGTGCTGAGAATGGAGGATCAAACATAACTAAAAAAACTACAAATGGAATCCGTGTAACTTATATTTGATAATCTAACAAGGACTAAGAATTAAAACAATACATGCACAAGTGTTACTCATTCATCAAAAACACATAATAGAATAAAAATACCATATCTTTATTACTGAACATATTCCATCATATTAGAGAGATACAAGGTGCTAAATAACCGAGTTTCACATCATAAGACTTCATCTCATTACTATAAAAATAGTGGGAATACAATAGTATCCACCTTGTACTAAACATTAAGAATCTTACATATACAAGACATAAGAGACTTCTCCATACAATATATGATTGAAATAGGCTAACTCAGAGCCATGGTACCGATTCCTTCTTGAATTAACCAACGTGTTTTCCAATTTGTGAGCTCTCTTTTATATCCTATTCTATTGGGGAGCGCTGTCATTTTTTGTTCTGCTCCACTCGCTTTTCTGATCTAACAAATTCTCACGCTTCTGGTGCATGCCAAGGTTCCATGTAGGCTCTCTTCATCAGGGGAAATATTAACTTCCCTGGTTAACTCATCTTCTAGTCCCCCCACATATTCATCTGCTACTGGTAGTAATCATTCTAGGAGATATCATGGTGATTCCTTTCATGCTTCCGACGATATTTTTCTTGATTTCATACATAACTAACAAAACTCAGATCGATGCGCTCAATTGACAAAAAATTGGATCGACATACCCTTGATCGCCTTTAGACTTGGAGCACTGCTAAAAAAAACTCAGTCTGATGCGCACACTATGACAGTCTTTCGCGCATCTCCTTAGGCGCTCACAAAATTGTTGGATGAGTGCGCACAACTTTCATTTGTGTGCACACACAAAAATGGAACCAAAACTTTCGGTTCCAACAGGCCCCCACCACTATTACTTGGCTTGTCCTCAAGCCAACTACTTCATCATTCACAGGGAAAATTGTGAGAAAGAGCAGATCATCTTTTTGTAGGAAAATTGTGATTGTGTCGCGCTACTTGAACTGGGACCTTTGTGGGTACCTACAGAGAACTACAACCAAGAAGCATGTCTACCTCAAGAGATAACATCATTCACTACTTTTCTTGTTGTTTGGGGAGGCCAGGTCGAGCAGGAAGTCTCGGTCGTCAAAATCCCGGGGGTTCTGGAAGAGGTGTCAGGATGAGATCATAGGGATATGATGAATTGGAATACCAACAAGAGTTTGGACCGACCTACATGGTCCCGGGGAAAAAGTGGTTTAGATGGGGGTAAGGAGGGGGTCAGGTGACTCACTCAGAAAGGACTCGTATGAACAACGAAGGTGATGAAGAATAGTGTGGAAGGTGGCGTCGATGGGTGTAAGGGGGAGAGAGGTGTTTGTGAGTGAAATAAACTAAGCGCTCAAACAGTGGGGAATCACCACGATGATATGAGAAAAGTTGGAAGAGGCAAGAGGAACCTTTGGGGCTGCTCGATCGAGTGGATGAGGAAACACTGATGGATAACCGACTAAGGTATGCTATGAGGGGGCAACTGGGGAAACACAATTATAAGTTTTTAACCAAAGGTGAGGGTTGGAGGTTTTGCGAAGGAATATATAGGTGTGAGGGGGAGATAGGAGTTTGGGAAGAGGGATGGAGGGAAGGGGATAAAAAATGATGAGAAAACTGTAGAAGGCAGGAGGATACAAAATTTAGATTTTCCATACTGTAGAGGGTATCATAGAATCTGATGCTATGCCTGAATAGTTACTTGGGGCATACACAAATGACTCATCTAGGACTGTTGGCCTTTGGAGGAATGAAAGGGGTTTGAGAATGGGTCAATACTCGTGTGACTTGTATTGAACTATCCTACTGTAGTACGTGGGCAAGGACACCTACACAATTTGCAATTTCAATGATCTATCTTCAACTGTCACTGGAAGGATCTCCCCTGTGAATTTGAAATATTTGTACTGACAAAATGAAAGTTAAACTTATGCTGACTAGGAACTATGTGAAACATTGTACAATCTATACTAATATGACTACATTTCTTTGTAAATTCTGACAAAAACATTAACTAGTGGTTGACCTTTGGGGCCATAATACACTTTCAACATGTTGCCATTAATGATACCTTTGAGTGGTTGTGCTTGTAAAGTTTCCATCTTGGCGAAACCTGCTTCAATGATGTAGACCAATCAGAACGAGCCTAGCCATCACATACATAACTTACCGGGATGCTCAGAATATTTATTGTCATATAATAGAACTAGAGATCCGGTCTACAGGATTTTTTGGAAAATGTTATGGTCGTGCCAGACCTTTTGTTTTTCTTTTCCTATGACTTGGTTGAATCCTTCCATTATACATTCTTATTCAAGTTCCATAAGATCATCCAGCCTGTGCTGAAGGGGCTGATCGTCAGTCATGTGAGTCGCCAACATACGTCAGAGGCTAGGAACCACGAATTCTAGTGGAACGATTGCTTCCTTTCCATAGACTAACCTGAATGGTGTGTGCTTAGTCAGCCTTTTGCATGTGGTTTGATAAATCCATAACAATGCGGGGATACACTAATCCTAGTCATCATGCTGCACATTACAGACTTTGGTTAAGGCATGTTCTAAAATTTTATTGAAAGCTTCAATCATACCATTAGCTTGAGGGTGATACAGAGTGATCTTTTGATGATGGATTGTGAACATATAAGTGAGCTGCTGGATAGTCTTGCTTGGTAAGTGCAATCCCTAGTCACTCATGAGTATGCGTGGATATCCAAATATGGTGATGATATTGTAAAAAAAGAAGCGCGTTGCAGTATTGACTGTACAATCCTTGACTAGCTTGGTGTCAGGTTTAAGTTAGATCTTCATAGCTCGTAAAGATCTCGCGATGACCTTCATCTCAGAAAAATTTGAGGAAATGAGTCTTCATATTCTTTCAGGAGGTCAACCACCTGGGTGATTGATTTGAAAATGGAATGAATATGTTTCCAATAGATCTTTAAAATGAAGAAGACTTGTCTCTTTAAATTGAAAGTATACAAAAGGTATGTGTTTTGGTAATTGGATCAAGTTACTAACACATAAATTTAATGAGTTTTACTTAAGCATGAGAAACATATCAGACATACAAAAACCATCAATAATGAACACATAACACAACAAATGCTAAAGGAGTTCACCCCTCTCTTTGGCTACATCTCCCGATCCAGCTTCCCTTGTATCATTTTCATTATAATTAAAAAGTTCTCTTACAGTGCGTAAAATACAAAATCGATGGCTCCAATGGCTTCAGAATGTCCAAAAACCCCTAGATGGGCTTTTTTCGGCACCTAGTTTGGCCAAAAAATGAAGAAGTTACACCTCCTGGAAGTTTTTCCCTTCAAGCTTGCTGCACCTGCTCGCCAAAATGAACCCACTGACAGATTAACCTAGCCTATGTGTGTTTTTTGCTCGAAAACCCAGCACATGGAATGATTCCACAAATCATGCAAAAAATGTAGGACCATTAGTGCGCTAGCCCCCAATCTCCGACGGAGAACTCGGTCGTATGGCCCCATGTGGCCAACAACCTAAACAAATTGCATGCCTATTGGCTAGCTCCTCTGCGCAAAGGTATGTGGTCATATGGTGAAACAACACGTGACCGGGGCTAAGCATTAAACCCCATGCCAAACTTTATGGTCATGTGTAATGTGGTAAGAACCGAGCTAACAACGTGTCTAACCCCCGTGCCACTGGTTACATATATGTGGTTGTATGCGATATAACTAGGGCTACACCATTCAACACAGTTCGTGCCAAAAAAAATCACGTACCAAACTCCCGTGTGCCAACACATATAGAATAAGGTTATATGAAATGGGCATATGGTATAGTGTATGCATCGCGGGATGGGGCCTTTAGTCCGCCAAACAAACCTTCATTACAATTCAAATATTTAATTCAAACTACATAGGTTAAGAACCATCGTGGGTGGGATGGTAGTTTGACCCTTCCAAATCTCTCCCCCCCACCTGGAGGTCACAAGTTTGACTCCTGTGGAGTCATATAACTTTTACTCAACACCAAATCAACTTGGAGGGTGCCATGTGGCAACCCACGACTGGGCCACGTGGCACCATAACATTTTCCCACCAGAAATGACACTTGTCACAATATGATTCTCCCACATCTGCCACTGAGATTGCTAGTCAGCATGCAAACTCATCTGCCACGTCACTGAACGACCGTACGACCTGTACGGACTGTATAGACTGCGCAATCAACAAAGTTTTGTCTGTTTGACAAAATGAGTAAAACACAATATCTTGCTCATACAATGTCCGCTTGAGGCCATTCAAGTTGCATTGGGTTTGTAATGATGAGGCCTATGCTCATGTACGTTTTGAAGCGATTCCGAGCACTTTTATTTTTGAGCAAAATTTGATCCCTTGGATCACTCCTCCCCATTGGGAAGCTTTTGGACCTCCAAAAAACTACCTTTAGTTTATCTAAATATGAGGGTACAGTTATCTCACCCTTCCAATATCAAACCACTTGGCCTTGCTTAGGTTGGTGCCTTTGAGACCAATACAAAACTTGTCATGCCTTGTCTTGTACTTGGATTGGCTCTTTCTCAACTGTTCTTAAACGATTTGATGCACAAACTGAACTTCTTGCCTACACCAAAATGGCCAACAACAAGAGAAGAATATGCTTCCCTTATCATGTTGACTCTTTCACCATGTGAAAAACATAGGTTTCCAAGATACAAAAGTTTACCATGCACATAGGAATCCAATTCCTCAACTTGGTTAGCACGACACAAAGTTGCATAAAAATCTTGAAATCAACATCTATAGCATACTGCTCCCAATAGCTCTCATGCATGATAAGATTATGCTTGAAAATAACTAAAGCACTAACAATGGGCCTAGTAAGAATATCATCAACTTTGTCATTAAAGTCTTTCTTATACCTTATCACCAAGTGGAAAACATAGCTTGTCAAGGCATGCAATGGAGCTTACTTTGCTTTCAAAGCTTTCTTCCATATGTTTCCTTCAACAATCATATCTGTAGTCTTGTTCAAGGCTTTGAAATCTACCCACATACACCATATACAATCTTTCTCTGGTACCAAACCAATTGGTGAGCTGCATGGCGAAGTGCTTGGTTTGATGACCCCTTTGTCAAGCAACTCTTGGGCTTGTTTTCTGATTTCAACATTCTCCATGTTTGACATCCTGCACATGTCAATATTTGGAAAAGGACCTCATTGCTGCAATATAATCTCTTTTTGGATACCCCTTTTAGGAGGAAATCCCCTTGGTTCCTGAAACATCTCAACATTTTCGTTATCAACCTCATACAAATCAGATTGTAACTTTGTATCACATCCTTTGAGAACTTCTTCTTCATCATTGTATTTGGGTTTAATCATCAAAATTACAAGGTTCTTACTAGCATTGAGTAGTCTCTTCATTTGTCCAACATTTGTAAGTGACAAATTCATCTTCTTTGTATGTGCTCTAACAATGTACTCAACTCCATTTTTAAACAAATGATACTTGTTCTCATGACAATGAAAAATGGCTCTCCTATCATATAAGTATGGGCTTCCAAACACAATACCACAAATATCCAATGGAATAACATCAAGATCTACCTCATCTATATAGTTTGCAGTGATGGAAAATCTGAGTTTACACCTTCTTGTCACATGCAATTTGGCATTGTCACATATCCAACCTAAAGGGTTTGGTTTAGGATGACGAGTAGTTTCCAAATATAGTTTCTTGACAATGTATTCAGAAATAAGGTTTACTTATGATCCCGTATCAAAAAGAGTATCTATCTTGGTATGTTTTGAAATTACTCTCATGTGGAAAAGCTCTATCCTTTCTTTTTCATGTTGAGTTTCAATGATGGCAGAATTTGAAGAACTAGTGCTTGCAATAGAATTCTTACCTTGTATACCCATGGTTGTGATTTTTGTTTCATCTTCCGAATCAAATCCTAAATCTTGTTGTAAAGTTGCAACAATGTTTGGTTTCTCCTTGTTGTTGAACTTTTTGGGTCTCTTTTCAGGATGAAGTTTCCAACAATGGTCTTCAACATGGCCATCCTCTAAACAATGTTTACATGATATTTTCTCCCTCTATTTCTTGACTGAAGAATTTTTCTTTCCATTTCCTTCAAACTTGCTCTTTACCTTGTCTCCATTAAAAGACTTCTTGCTGATCTCTTGAGGATCATTCCTTCATCTTACCTCTAAATGAGCATCCTGCACACATACTTCATCTAGATTTGAAGAGTTAAACATAAGTATTGTATGCCTCAAGTAGCTATGCAAACCTCCAATGCATTTGAGTAAAGTTTCTTGATAAGACAAATCTATACCCAAAACTAAAGATCTTCTCCTAAATTCTTGAGTGAAACTTTGCACATCTTTCCCTTTAGCTTGCCTAAAGTTTTTCCAATCCATAATAGCTTTCTGCATGTATGCTAATGGATAAAATCGCCTTTTAATTGCAACAATAAAATCATTCCAAGAGGATAAAACCTTACCATGTTTCTTCATTTCCTGTTGAGTTTTGGCTTCCCACCAAATGAGTGTTGCACTATCCAATCTTAAAGAAGCAAGGTAAATTTTAGTTTCATCATTTGTGATTCTTTGTATCCTACAATACACTTCTATCTGACAAATCCAATTATCTAATTTCTCAGCATTTACCTCTCCATTGTACATTGGCAATTTAAACTTAATATCAAGCTTTGGCAAAGGAGTTTGTAAAGGAGTTTTACATGTCCTTTTGGAGAATTTGGAGGTGGTTGTGAAATGATAGAAGAGGTGGAAGATGGAGGTGAAGGAGTTGGAGAATCACCACTCCCTCCATTTCACTTTGGAGTTTTATCACCACTATCTCCATTTCCCTTTGGAGGGTTGGATATTTCACCTTGCAATCTTGCATTTATTTCTTCAAACAAAACTTTGACCATCTCAGTCATATCATAGAAATATTTTATGAATTTTTCCTCCTCTGAAGGAAGAGTTCCATGACTCTCTTCATGAGCCATACTTGGTGAATATCTCCTTGAAGCTTGAGGTGATTTGATAGTTCTCCTTCTTGACAGTTGAGAACTTGGCTCTACAAGTTGACCTTCTCCTCTTGTGAGCTTCAACCTAGTAAGCATCAGAAAACAAAAACTTGCAAATAATCAAGCCATCAAAAACAAAAGCTCTAATACCAACTGATTTGAAAATGGAATGAATATGTTTCCAATAGATCTTTAAAATGAAGAAGATTTGTCTCTTTAAATTGAAAGTATACAAAAGGTACGTGTTTGGGTAATTGGATCAAGTTACTAACACATAAATTCAATGAGTTTTACTTAAGAATGAGAAACATATCATACATATAAAAACCATCAATAATGAACACATAACACAACAAATGATAAAGGAGTTCACCCCTCTCTTGGGCTACATCTCCTGGTTCAACTTCCCTTGGATCATTTTCATTATGCTTAAAAAGTGATCTTACAGTGCTCAAAATACAAAATAGATGGCTCCAATGGCTTAAGAACATCCAAAAACCCCTCGCTGGGTTTTTTTGACACCTGGTTTGGCCAAAAAATGAAGAAGTTACACCTCCTAAAAGTTTTTCCCTTCAAGCTTGCTGTACTTGCTCGCCAAAATGCACCCACTGACAGACTAACCCGACCTCTGTGTGTTTTATGCTCCAAAACCCAGCACAAAGAACGATTCCGCAAATCATGCAAAAATGTAGGACCATTAGTGCGTTGGCCCCCAATATCTGACAGAGAAATCAGTTGTATGGCCCCATGTGGCCAACGACCTAAACAACTTGCGTGCTTTTCAGCTAGCTCCTGTGCGCAAAGGTATGTGGTCATATGGTGAAACAACACGTGACCGGGGCTAAGCATTAAACCCCACGCCAAACGTTATGGTCGTGTGTAATGTGGTAAGAACTGAGCTAACAACGTGTCTAACCCCCACACCACTGGTTACATATATGTGGTCCTATGCAATATAACCGGGGCTACACCATTCAAAACAGTCCGCACCAAACAAAACCACGTACCGAACTCCCACGCGCCAACACATATAGAAGAAGGTTATATGCAATGGGCATATGGTATAGTGTATGCGCCGGGGGCTGGGGCTAGGCCCCAACCCTTTAGTCTACCAAACAAACCTTCATTACAATTCAAATATTTAATTCAAACTACATAGGTTAAGAACCATCGTGGGCGGTCTGGTAGCTCGACCCTTCCAAATCACTCCCCCCGAAGGTCGTGGGTTTGACTCCTGTGGAGTCATATGACTTTTACCCAACACCAAATCAACTTGGAGGGTGCCACATGGCAACCCACGACTGGGTCACGTGGCACCATAACATTTTCCCACCAAAAATGACACTTGTCACAATATGATTCGCCTGCGTCTGCCACCGAGCCTGCTGAGTCAACATGCTAAATCTTCTGCCACGTCACTGTAAGACATATACAGTCAACTTCCACATCATCATTGTACGTGTTGGATCATGTTGTCATTGATGCCAATGGTTTGATTGATTGATGTCAAGTGATTGATTGATGTCAAAGGATTGATTGATTGATGATTTATGTAATATAATATGTATTGTCGTAAATGAGAATGCATAGATGAAGATGGATCAA
>ML781714.1:191594-211787 GCA_009831015.1 Picea engelmannii
GATGAGTTGGCACATACATGAGGTGTATAGTTGATGATGTTGGTACATATTGATGAGTCATTGTTGATGAGTAGTTGACACATGATTGGTATATACTTGGTACATGGTTGGATGCACTTGTTTATGGTACAAGTTGATTACAGATTGTTTGGCACAGGTTGGTGCATGGTTGATGCTCTTGTTTATGGTACATATTGATATCTGTTGAGGATTGTTGCCTCATCTTAGTTGGTGCTGAGAATGAAAGCTGAGTCTTGCATATAGAGATGGTGCTCTTGTAGAGTTGTACTCTATTTAGTTGTTGCTGATAAACCCCAAGGATTGTAGTCCGTAATAAAAAGAAAATTGTACATACATCTTGTGTTCTTTGTGTTCATTGTGGTGATGAATTGTTGATGATATATTGNTGATATATGTTGCTGATATGTGCTCACATCTAACTGGTTATAAATGAAAACAATGGGTAATGAATAAATGTTGAATGCTAATTGATGATTTTTTGTGCAAGAGAGAAGTTTTGGGAAAAGAGCCCCATACTCATTCACCCCCCCTCTAAGTGTGGTAGGTGTGTCCAACAATACAGACTGTACAGACTGCACAGTCAACAAAATTTTGTCTGTTTGGAAAAATGAACAGAACATGATATATTGTGCATACGACTTCCATTTGAGCTCATTCAAGTTGAGTTGGGTTTGTAACAACTAGGCATATGCTCATGTCTATTTTGAAGCAGTTCCGAGCACTTTTATTTTTGAGCAAAAATTGATCCCCTAGATCACTCCTCCCCATTGGGAAGCTTTTGGACCTCCAAATAACTACTTTTAGTCTATCTGAAGATGAGGGTACAAATCCATCACCCTTCCAATCTCAAACCACTTGGCCTTGATTAGATTGTCTCCTTTGAGACCAATACAAAACTTGTCATGCCTTGTCTTGTACTTGGATTGGCTCTTTCTCAACTGTTCTTGAACGATTTGATGCACAAACTGAAATTGTTCTGTGAACTTCTTGCCTACACCAAAATGGCCAGCAACAAGAGAAGAATATGCTTCCCTTATCATGTTGGCTCTTTCACCCTGTGAAAAACACAGGTTTCCAAGATACAAAAGTTTACCATGCACATAGGAATCCAATTCCTCAACTTGGTTAGCACAACACAAAGTTGCATAAAAATCTTGAAATCAACATCTATAGCATACTATTCCCAATAGCTCTCATGCAAGATAAGATTATGCTTGAAAATAACTAAAGCACTAACAATAGGCCTAGTAAGCATATCATCAACTTTGTCATAAAAGTCTTTCTTATACCTTATCACCAAGTGGAAAACATAGCTTGTCAAGGCATGCAATGGAGCTTGCTTTGATTTCAAAGCTTTCTTCCATATGTTTCCTTCAACAATCATATCCGTAGTCTTGTTCAAGGCTCTGAAATCTACCCACATACACCATATACAATCTTTCTCTAGTACCAAACCAATTGGTGAGCTGCATGGCGAAGTGCTTGGTTTGATGACCCATTTGTCAAGTAACTCTTGGGATTTTTTCTCTAATTTAAACATTCTCCGTGTCTAACGTCCTACACATGTCAATATTTGGAAAAGGACCTCACTGCTGCAATAGAATCTCTTGTTGGATACCCCTTTTAGGAGGAAATCCCCTTGGTTCTTGAAACATCTCAACATTTTTCGTTATCAACCTCATACAAATAAGATTGTAACTTTGTATCACATCCTTTGAGAACTTCTTCTTCATCATTGTATTTGGGTTTAATCATAAAAAATACAAGGTTCTTATTAGCATTGAGTAGTCTCTTCATTTGTCCAGCATTTGTAAGTGACAAATTCATCTTCTTTGTATGTGCTCTAACAATGTACTCAACTCCATTTTTAAACAAATGATACTTGTTCTCACGACGATGAAAAATGGCTCTCTTATCATATACGTATGGGCTTTCAAACACAATACCACAAATATCCAATGGAATAACATCAAGCTCTACCTCATGTATATAGTTTGCAGTGATGACAAATCTGAGTTTACACCTTCTTGTCACATGCAATTTGGCATTGTCACATATCCAACCTAAAGGGTATGGTTTAGGATAACGAGTAGTTTCCAAATCTAGTTTCTTGACAATGTATTCATAAATAAGGTTTGCTTGTGATCCCGTATCAAAAAGAGTATCTATCTTGGTATGTTTTGAAATTACCCTTATGTGGAAAATCTCTATCCTTTCTTTTTCATGTTGAGTTTCATTGATCGTAGAATTTGAAGAACTAGTGCTTGCAATAGAATTGTTACCTTGTATACCCATGGCTGTGATTTTTGTTTCATCTTCCGAATCAAATCCTAAATCTTGTTGTACAGTTGCAACAATGTTTAGTTTCTCTTTGTTGTTGAACTTTTTGGGTCTCTTTTTAGGATGAAGTTTCCAACAATGGTCTTCATTATGGACATCCTTTGAACAATGTTTACATGAGAGTTTCTCTCTATCTTTCTTGACTGAATAAATTTTCTTTCCATTTCCTTCAAACTTCCTCTTTCCCTTGTCTCCATTAAAAGAATTCTTGCTGATGTCTTGAGGATCATTCCTTCCTCTTACCTCTAAATGCGTAGCCTCCACTCATACTTCATCTAGATTTGAAGGGTTAAACATAAGTATTGTATGCCTCAAGTAGCTATGCAAACCTCCAATGTATTTGAGTAAAGTTTCTTGAGAAGACAAATCTATACCCAAAACTAAATCTCTTCTCCTAAATTCTTGAGTGAAACTTTTCACATCTTGCCCTATAGCTTGCCTAAAGTTTTTCCAATCCATAATAGCTTTCTGCATGTATGCTAATGGATAAAATTTCCTTTTAATTACAACAATAAAATCATTCCAAGCGGATAAAACTTTACCATGTTTCTTCATTTCCTCTTGAGTTTTGGCTTCCCACCAAATGAGTGTTGCACTGTCCAATCTTAAAGAAGCAAGCTGAATCTTAGTTTCATCATCTGTGATTCTTTGTATCATACAATACACTTCAATCTGACAAATCCAATTATCTAATTTCTCAGCATTTACCTCTCCATCATACATTGGCAATTTAAACTTAATATCAAGCTTTAGCAAAGGAGTTTTACCATGTCCTTTTGGAGAATTTGGAGGTGGTTGTGAAATGGTAGAAGAGGTGGAAGATGGAGGTGAAGGAGGTGGAGAATCACCACTCCCTCCATTTCCCTTTGGATTTTTATCACCATTGTCTCCATTGCCCTTTGGAGGGTTGGAGCTTTCACCCTGCAATATTGCATTTATTTATTCAAACAAAACTTTGACCATCTCAGTCATATCATAGAAATATTTTCCGAAGTTTTCCTCCTCTGAAGGAAGAGTTCCATGACTCTCTTCATGAGCCATACTTGGTGAATATCTCCTTGAAGCTTGAGGTGATTTGATAGTTCTCCTTCTTGAAAGTTGAGAACTTGGCTCTACAAGTTGACCTTCTCCTCTTGTGAGCTTCAACTTTGTAAGCATCAGAAAAGAAAAACTTTCAAACAATCAAGCCTTCAAAAACCAAATCTCTGATACCAGCTGATCTGAAAATGGAATGAATATGTTTCCAATAGATCTTTAAAATGAAGAAGACTTGTATCTTTAAATTGCAAGTATACACAAGGTATGTGTTTGGGTAATTGGATCAAGTTACTAACACATAAATTCAATGAGTTTTACTTTAGCATGAGCAACATATCAGACATATAAAATCCATCAATAATGAACACATAACACAACAAATGATAAAGGAGTTCACCCCTCTCTTGGGCTACATATCTTGGTCCAACTTCCCTTGGATCATTTTCATTATGCTTAAAAAGTGATCTTACAGTGCAGATGGCTCCAATGGCTTCCGAACATCCAAAAACCCCTAGCTGGGCTTTTTCGGC
The DNA here is from genome assembly GCA_009831015.1 of Picea engelmannii. Lineage (NCBI taxonomy): Eukaryota > Viridiplantae > Streptophyta > Pinopsida > Pinales > Pinaceae > Picea > Picea engelmannii. The sequence continues at coordinate 195,524 of ML781714.1, forward strand.
ACTTGGTTTGGCCAAAAAATGAAGAAGTTACACCTCCTGGAAGTTTTTCCCTTCAAGGTTGTTGTACCTACTCACCGAAATGAACCCACTGACAGACTAACCCGACCTCTGTGTGTTTTCCACTCCAAAACCCAACACACACAACGATTATGCAAATCAGGGAAAAATGTAGGACCGTTAGTATGCTAGCCCCCAATATCTGGTAGAGAACTCGGTCGTATGGCCCCATGTGGCCAATGACCTAAACAACTTGTGCGCTCGTCGACTAGCTCCTCTGCGCAAAGGTATGTGTTCATATGGTGAAACAACATGTGATTGTGGCTAAGAATTAAACCCCGCGCCAAACGTTATGGTCGTGTGTAATGTGGTAAGAACCGGGCTAACAATGTGACTAACCCCTGTGCCACTGGTTACATATATGTGGTTGTATGCGATATAACCGGGGCTACACCATTCAAGACAATCCGCACCAAACAAAACCGCGTACCAAACTCCCACACGCCAACACATATAGGAGAAGGTTATATGCAATGGGCATATGGTATAGTGTATGTGCTGGGGGATGGGGCTAGGCCCTAGCCCTTTAGTCTGCCAAACAAACCTTCATTACAATTCAAATATTTAATTCAAACTACATGGGTTATGAACCATCGTGGGCGTTCTAGTAGCCCGACCTATCCAAATCAATCCCCCCCACCCGAAGGTTGCGGGTTCGACTCCTGTAGAAGCATATAAATTTTATCCAACACAAATCAACTTGGAGGGTGCCACATGGCAACCCATGACTGGTCCACGTGGCAGCCCATGACTGGTCCACATGGCACCATAACATTTGCCCACTATAAATAACACTTGTCACAATATGATTCACTGACGTCTACCATCAAGACTAATGAGTCAGCATGCCAACTCATATGCCATGTCACTGTATGAATGTATGGCATGTATGGTTAGCTTCCACACCATCACTGTACGGACTGTGCAGACCGCACAGTCAACAAATTTTTGCCTGTTTGGAAAAATGAACATAACAAGATATCTTGCTCATATGACTTCCATTTGAGCCTATTCAAGTTGTATTGGGTTCATAATGATGAGGCCTATGCTCATATCTGTTTTGAAGTGATTCCGAGCACTTTGGTTTTTGAGCAAAATTTGATCCACTGGATCAATGATGGTCTCTTTGTCCTAGTAATCCCCAATAATGGTCATCTTTGGTGTTACTTTGTCCCAATATTGTGTTTCTTAGTCTTGATAGGGCCATTATAATCCAAAATGTTGTCTCGACCACCCTTCCCTTTAGAGCGTGTTCTCCTTTGGACTCTTGGATCTAGATACTACGGGGGTTTTCATTGTTAATGTTTTCCGTATCGATATTCCAACAATGGGATGCTTCCTTCATCTTTCCCACTGGCTCATGATATGAGTAGACCACTGATGAACTAGCATATTTTGGATGCCAATGAAAAACAAAGTCCTTAACCTGACCAAGATCCTCTCCGAGGAATGGATCGTATGAAGTGAACCAAAATGTCAAAATGAACTGGGAGGTCATATGGGTCCACTCACTTGTTTTCCTTCTTATTTATTCTTGGATATACCATCTTTGTGGGACCCTATCCATGGTATGGACAAATCGATTGACCCATTGGGATTTAGGGATGTTATTTGTAGTTTTGCATCGTTCACAAAAAGAGATGTGTTCTTGAGGATCTTCAGTTCCCTTATATCAGTTAGCTAGTTCAAAGTTGACGATGGGATAGAAACACACTTGTATGAACTCGACTTCCTGCTCCCAGTTTTGAATATTTGGGTGATGAGTCTCCCAACACCATGTCAGGGTCTCGTGAATCATAACATCCATGGCCTAAAGTCTCTACTCTATGGGGATGGTATTTTCCATTTGCATAAGGAACGTCTCCACTTTTCCAGTACCATCAAACCATGGGGCATCAAAACATTCTGACCCTATCCACCTCACTACCCTTGTGATTTAGGTGCATCACCTGGTTGAGACTTCGTACAACTTATTATGCCATCTATACAAGGCATCTTCAGAATCCATGTCATATGAATTAACACTCCTCCAACTTAATTCACTGTCTGTGGTGGGGTTGATGTAGTCCTCCTTGCACCATGTGACCTTGTAAGTATTCTCAATTTCCAAGCTCCGTGCATCCTCATCAGTAAGCTCATTGTAACTCTCACCTTCATATGGATCTAGTGGGGAAACCACGCATAAGGTATCAATCTCATATGACATTTGGCACTTATTCAAATTTAAGACTGCATTGTTGTCAAAGGCCCAGTCGATTCCTAGCAAGGTATGGTATGGATCCAACTCATCCATGATTTCAATGACTTTGAACTCGACCTTAATTTTTACTCCTTCTATATTTACCTCAACCTACTCCAGCTGGACGATGGGGTAATGTTGATGTTTTGGTAGTTGCGAGAGGTATTAACCTCCACGCGTAACCTATGACTTAGAATAAACTATTCCAGAAGTACGTGAACCATTAAATAGATGTGTGGAAACCCTAGAAGACAAGTCGGCCTAGATAAATAAATAATATCAGAATATTATCTTCCAGAAATACAAGTCGACTCCACAGGAAAAAGACAAACAAAAAATATAATTACCAGAAAGTCAGGTCAGCCCAGCCAAAAAAGTCATTGGACATATTAATATAAGTAGAGGATGTTTTAACTTATTTGGATACCCAGTCAGAGTGTAATTCTTATGGAGAGATACAATTGCAGCTGCAACTGCAGTTGCAAGGAGGAATACTAGCATATGGTCATCTCTTGGTCTTGGTCTCTCTCTAGGGATATCAAGTGATTCTCTTGTTGAAACTCTGGGTGATATTCTTGCTAAGTATGTCGCAAGGTTGAGAGAGTAGTGTAGCTGCAGTCACTGTAGTTGTGTATGGAACTTATTCCGTGGATATGGATATTCTCTCTCTTGTGCACTACCATTGGAGAAGGAGCACTCTACTTGTCTTGAGTTGTTGCTACAGTTAGCATCTAGGGTTTATCTGTTGGTTCTGGAGTAGGCTTGCCAAAATTATTCTAAGTAAAGGTTAGTGTGCTCAGAGGTGGCATATGTGAATGCATATGGTTGGGTGACAATGATATGACATTATCTATGGTTAAACGAACATACCAAAATTTCAACATTGTTTCATAGATGGTTTCCTTTGTAACAATCTAACCGCTGGAAGGAACATCCTCTGTTTCCCCCATTTTAAAGCTAATTGAGCACTTATTGAACTCACTAAGAAGGTCACCTAAGTAGGGCGCATATCTTCCCCGGATGAGTTCTGCAAATTTTTGAAGTTGAGAAATTAGGGTTTCCTCATAAAACCTTAGGTCTGCAGTGCCAATTACAATTGTAGTGCTAGTTCCCTCGTTCCAGTTCCTTCATGCTAGTTGCTTCGTGCCAGTTGCAACACCAGTTGGAACACCAATTATAGTGCTAACACTATTGTAGTACCAGTTGCAGTGAAATTTTTTGTGAAGTGTTGGGACTAATTTTTGGTTGTCCTAGTGCACCTTACCCTAGCACATCTCTAGCTACCTTTATATTACAAGTTGGTGCACCTTTGAAGTTTTAAGGTTCATCATTGATTTCCGCTGCTGTCGGATGGTGCCACTACCTGTCGATGCTACCAGAGGTATGTACTTATATATATTTAAACTGTATCACTATTTTGAGTGTGATTGGAGAAGAAGGGATCTCTTACAATCGTAGATCTAGAGGGATCTCAAACCCAACACATTCAGAGGAACAACACACTCCAGGTTTGATTGTTTTCATATGCCTCTAGTTGTTATGGAATTATTGTAATCTTATGAACATCTAGTTGTAATTTGATCTATTGAAGTTATAGTAACCTCTGTTGAAAGTTAAAGTTATAAGCTGGATGTAGTCAAAGTATTATATTGATTAAGGTTGAGATTTTAGAGTTTATTTGCATTATATTCTCTAACTCAGATTTTTGTTAAGAAAGCATATTGTATTAAGTACAAGGGATAGGTTGAAGAGAATACTTGTCATCTTGAGTGAAGGAGACCCGAAAGAAAATAAAAAAACACTCGCTCTTGAAGATAAGACTCCAGGTTCCAGGTTTGATTGATTAAATTAATAACTTTTCATTTTGCACATATCAAGTTTGATAATTGCTACATTACTAGTTGTGACAACAATCCTTGAAAGGTTCTATGACTGCTAGATACAATGAATACTTGGCAACACGTGAGTAATATTGATATAAATTCTTATTGTACTTGTTTGCAAGGTGAACTAACATCTCCTCTAAGAGATACTTCTTGTTTTGCTTCTAGGCAGTTCACCATGGTAATAATACAATGATTACCATGAGATTGCCTTTTTATTCTTGTTGACATAGATATGTTCTTATGAAAATGCTATTATAATTTTTGTTCTTGTTTTCTTGTTCCGAGCAGGTTACCATGGAGGAATGATTGATCACAACACTAGAAGAGTGTTGTTCCTATTTCTTATTATTGTATTTTTATTTTTCTTCTTGTTCCAGGCGGGTCACAAGCAACAACTCTAAGAAGGAGCTACTGTGATTATTGTTCTCATTCTTGTTTTTATTATTATAAGAGTATTATTCTTGTCTACTGTTTTTCCCTTTGTTGTCCTTGTTCTGGGAAGGTCACAGGTGATAAATCTGAGGGAAGCTATAGTGATGGTTGTAGGAGACAACATATTAGATGGTATCTATTTTGAGACATGGATAAGACTATCTAGATAAGAAGTCGTATACACGACCATATACATCCATGTACCAAAGAAGAAGAAGACAAAGAAGGGTACTTTTGTGAGATACATAGTACCTCATATGGAGATTGATTGTAAGGAGTATAAGGCTCCAAAGATGATTGAACAAATCCCTCTAGTGCAGTTGATCACTCTTCAGATCATCAGAAAGAGTTAGTAGAGCTAGAAGGGCCTACCCAGAATCATTGTAGTAACCAAGAAGAGACCAGTGTGGTCCCATGAAAATTTGCAGGATGTAACATTGATGAGCCATATCATGAGGAGTAGATGTCTCCAAAGATTATACAGACTCAGAGGGAGTCAAGCTTTAGAGGGAGAATGGAGACTTGGAGACTTTCAGATTTAAATGGAAGAGAGAGACGACTTCCAGAACTGGCAGACAGATGCCATGGGTTGAGAAGGCTATATCAAATCTTCAGAGGCTTTGAGGAGATATGAGATCTTATGGGAAGATTCCCTTGCTTCAGTAGAATTTGCTATAGTGACCAAGGAGGAAGCCAGTCGAAAGGACTGGAATATATATCTTTTCCTTCGTTCCGAGACTAGAAGGGAAGTTAGTGGTGACTTCCAAGTTGATCTACAAGATCAAGCATGTTGTAGATAAATAGCCTAGAGATGTACAAAGTCTGATTTGTGTCCAGAGGATTCTCCCAGCAAGAGGGAGAAGACTATGACGAGATATTTTCTCTAGTATATTGCTACCGACGAATAGGTAGAAAATATGTTGACCAAGCCTCTGTTAGGGACAAGCTTGGAGTGGTCCAAATGTTTTTCTCCAGTAGTGAGAATTGATGTATTCCCCAGTAGCAGGAAATGATGTGATCCCCAGTAGTGGGAGCTACCCCAATGTATGTTGGTATACTACTCCAATGTAGGCTGGTATGTTACCCCAACACAGGTTAGTATGCTACTCCAATGCAGGTTGGTATGTTACCCCAACGCAGGTTGGTATGCTACTCCAACAAAGGCTAGTATGTTACCCCAACACAGGTTGGTATGCTACTCCAACGCAGGATGATATGTTACCCCGACATAGGTTGGTATGCTACTCCAACGCAGGCTGGTATGTTACCCCAACGCAGGCTATTATGCTACTCAAATGTAGGATGGTATGTTACCCCAACGTAGGTTGGTATGCTACTCCAACACATGATGATATGTTACCCTGATGCAGGTTCGTATGCTACTCCAACAAAAACTGGTATGTTACCCCAGTGGAGGTTGGTATACTAATCCAACGTAGGTTGGTATGTTACCCCATTGTAGGTTGGTATGATACTCCAACAAAGGCTGGTACACTACTCCAGTGAAAGTGCATAACTTCTTATGATGTATGGATGTTTGAAATTCGACAAGACAATGGTCGAGGTGTGCAGAAGCGTAGAAGCAATGATGATGATCATGCCAAGAGGAATACCTTCTTCATTAAGAGGGAGTGTTAAAATTTTGAGTCAGATTCTATGTGAGTGGATGAGTTACTAGTTCTTTATGAACTAGATGTCAAACTGTAGTGTCAGAAATGATTCTCAGTTAGAGTGTCAATCAGTAGCATCGAAGGTTACTAGCCAGAGAGCCAACTAGTAGTGTTGAAGGTCTTTGCCAGCTAGATGGATAATGTGTGGCTATGATGGTGATATTTTATCTGTTTGATCATATGATAACCTATGTGGATATGGTGATGCTACTTGTAGATCGGTCTACAAGACCATGTGAGTCTTTCCCTTGCCATGTGAGATGGATGGATGTGTTTGAGATCACTACATGAAGAACATCTTAGTTAATACCTCCCTAGCTAAGAGGGAGTGTTGATGTTTTGTTACCTTCAGGAGGTATTAACCTCCACGTGTAACCTATGACTTAGAATAAATTATTCCATAAGCAAGTGAACCATTAAATAGATGTGTGGAAACCCTAGAAGACAAGTCATCCTAGTAGAATAAATAATATTAGAATATTCTCTTCTAGAAATACAAGCCAGGTCGACCCAACCAGAAAAGTCATTGAACACATTAATATAAATAGAGGATGTTTTAGCTCAATTGGATACCTAGTCAGAGCAAAAGTCTTGTGGATAATTGCAGCTGCAGCTACAACTACAACTGCAAGGAGGAATAAGGGTGTATGGTCATGTATTGGTCTTGGTCTCTCTCTAGTTCTATCAAGTGATTCTCTTAGTGATTGTCTTGGTGAAACTCTTAGTGATATTCTTACTAAGTATGGCACAAGGTTGAGAGAGTAGTGAAGCTGTAGCTGCTGCAGTTGTGTATGACACTTATTCTGTGGATATGGAGATTCTCTATCTTGTGCGCTACCATTGGAGAAGGAGCGCTCTACTTGTCCTGAGTTGTTGCTGTAGTTAGCAGCTAGGGTTTTTCTATTGGTTCTGAAGCAGGCTTGCCAAAATTATTCTAAGTAAAGTTTAGTGTGCTCGGGGGTGGCATATGTGAATGCCTATGGTTGGGTGATAATGATGTGACATTGTCTATGGTTAAACAAGCATACCAAAATTTCAATAGGTAGATATTATACTGGTTGGTTAATCGAAGTTGAATGGGTGACCAAACCAACTTTGGTTTCCCCATCACTTCACAAGACTTGTTGGGTAAAATGTTCATGTCATATCCTAGATCTAACATGACTCCATCCATATTATACCCGCCAAGGTCTGCAGTCATATTAAACTCTTAGCTAATGCTCTTTTGCTTGCTGACCTAACATACATCCCTTTTTGGCAGTAGAGATGCAATGGTGGTCTCCTCTCCTTGTTCTTTCATGCAAGAAGTTAACATCCGATTCAATTTGCTCGCATCTTTTGGATCTCTTAGAAAATGCAAACAATAGTGCAAGAAGGTATTGACTTGGTCTTCTACCTCTGCCATGATACCAAGGTCACACAAGGATTTTGCGTGCGTTGGGTGCTGAAAATCTTCTTGGCATTGTTCATATGCTTTCTGATTAGCACGTTGCAACATATTATGTCTATGTTCTTCTTCTATTGATCTTTGGGTGGCATACTGGATTTCTTTGCACACACAGGATTCCTCCAAAGACCTCTGCATCATGCAATATAGTTCTTCGTGCGCACATGCTTCCTCCAATGACCTCTGTGTCTCCCATTGTACATCTTCATAGATCTGAGCCTCTTCTAGCATCCTCTATGTCCCCCTTTGAACTTCCTCCTGGACGTATTCCTCTTCAAGGGACCTCTGAGTTGCGCATTGCAGCTCCTCATGCGATCATTCTTCTTCCAAGGCTCATTGTACATCACACAGAAACTAATTCTGCTGAGCTGCATCAAACTTAGGAGGAGGAAGAGGGTCCTTCCTGATATTTTCCTCTTCTTTTTGACCCAAACTTTCTCCATGTTTGAAATTTTCCCCTGTCTTCACCCATCCACAGGTCACTAACCAAATGTTACCTTCTCCCTTCTTCTTCTATTTTTTGCGTGACTCGACATGTACCATGTTACAATTACCCTTCTTGTCCTCCCATTTTTTCGACAAGTCTGGAAAATCCACAATTACATGTTCATGACTATAAAAATATGCATAGAGCAAGCACGACTTAGTGTAGAGCCATGAGACATGACCAATCTCACTACAATTGAAGAATGTGAGGGTTTTTTTGCCTCCACCATATCCCCGTGCACAACCACATCCATACCCACCTAGGGGTCCTCCTTGATATGAACCTATGTCACTCTCACCACCTTTTCGTTCCTCTTACACTCAGAATGCATCCCAGGTGTTATCTTGCATTATTTGGAGGGACCAAAAGTTGTTGATAAAATGGCCAATAGATTTATAGAATTCACTGAAGGGGGTGTGATTTGGTGTTTGATACTTTTGCAATGTGGGGCAACAAGTTGGCACATGGCCCCACTACCAACATATTTCATGCCATTTCGATTGTCCAAAGGGAATTGGACTTGGCGTGCCCATCACCACATAACTTGGAAGAACTGAGCACTCATCTCATCGATGCCCTTCTAAGAGGCATGTAGTGCACCACACATGTTCATGCATGAATTTAGCCTTGTCCATATCTTGCAACTGTATTATTAGGTTGTCCAGTTGTGACTGAACCTGCGCCAAGCTGACCAATGTTTCTGCACCTCCAGTTGTGGCTTCCAAGTGCATCACGATATCATCTGCCTCGACCTGAGTCATCACCTTTTGTTGGGTGAGTGGGACTTAGATATGGGGTAGCAACCCCGAAATGAACCATTCTATATGCTGCACATCTTGGATTTGAAATGTCAACCTATCCAACAAGATTTTGAATCACTAGTCATAGTCCCAAACGATATCTCCTTCTTTCTTCCTTATTTTCTTGAATTCTATAATGCATTGGGATTCAGACTTTGAATTCTGAAATTCTTGAAGTAGATCCTATTTGATCTTGACCAAGGACCTCACTTGTCCTACTGGCACATTATACTTATATTTCATGTACCATGTCAGGGCCCAATCCCTGAATGTAGTCTTCAGTTGCGCAATCTTAGCCACCTCATCTATAACTCTATTTGTAGAACAAATTGTTTTGCAGGTGAACTCATGTTGCTCGAAATCATCCTTAATCGTTCCATAGAACATGAGAAATCTCAACGTACTATCTTGATTAGCCATATTTTGACCAAGGTTAGTTCCACTCTTCTAACTGCTATTGTTTGGATCCTTCCACACCACTATCGCTTGGGGTAAAGTGTTGCTGACTTCACCTTCTCCTTCTCTCGTTTCATCACTTCTTTCCTCTTCTTCTCTCTCTTCAAATTTAACCTCTTCACTATCTACTGCGTGTTCTTCTTGATTAAAAATTCGCAAGGGAGATTAAACAAAGGGAGGGTAAGACCATCTTTTCCTAAAATTTCTTGTGAGGGGATCGAAAGAGCCATCTAGTTGCAGTCATGCAAGACCATCCAACATTATCAATTCATCTCCCCCACCACTAGGGGAGCTTCCATATTCCTTTACATATGGCATATCCACATTCTATGCCTTCTCCTCCTGATCTTACTACGCACCACCATCGTGATCTCCTGCCTTCAAGACGATCCATGCACTACCATCGTTCGATTAATCTCTTGGCATGATCCACACAAGGACACCTTACATAGATTCATTTTATCCTCTCAACACATGACTTCTTCGCACACCGCTCACTGGGCCACTCAACATACTACCACTACACCGAGAGCCAAAATCTCATCATATTGGCGCCCCACCATACTACGTGACAACTTGTCTTCATGTCAGCATGTAACTATGTGACAGTTCTTCTTCTGAGTGCACTGACACACTACAATTTTTTTCTCACGCATCACACATGTGTGCTCTTCCTCTTCTCAAGGTTGCCACATACCATAACATCCAAAGGGTATGAGCTTCGTCACCTAGGCCCTCACTACCACTATTTTCACTATTGGTATCTTTAATTCCAAGCCTCTTCATAGCCTTGTCCTTGACTATGCTCCACTATGGCACAACACCCTCTTCCACACCACTGCCTGGTGTGAGCTTCTTCTTTATTCTAGACTCGACACCTCGCTACACACCTTCGGCTAACTCTTCTCTATTCTTCCACTCAAATCAACTATTCTTGTGTATCTTTCGACTCTCTTTCTCCTTTGCTCTTCTGGGTCCATTCCAGTCCTCACCTCATTTTGAAAACTTCTTGGATCCTCATTGGATCCATACTCTGGCTCCTTTTCCCCCACCTTTTCCAGAAACCCCCTTGAGTGCTAGGGTTTTACTCAACCATCCTAATAGGATCCATGTGAATCATTCATTTTTCTACTAACAACATCTTGATCCAAAGGGGGATCTCTTATAACATTCACTTTCTGGGACCTTCTTCAAAGTTTCTTTCAACCTTATTGAAAGAATCACTATATTCTATAGAAAACTCAACAATATAACCTTCCTTTACCTAAGAAAACCAAAAACCAATGGCTTGATTCCACTTGTTATCCAAGGCCTTTAAACTATCAAGCTTGGATTGATCCCATACTACCGACTCCGATGGTAACAAATCCAAATTAACTTCTACTCACCTTTTTAACTATTCATGCAACAAATATGGAAATTCTGCGAAAAAGAGTTCATGTAGATCAAAGTAAAGATATTTTCCTTTCCATTATTTTGCATTCACCCACAATCCTTTCGTATCTCGTAGGGAAAATTCATCCTCCTTCATTCTATCTAGTCTTGAATCTCCTCTTTAGATGGATTCCACCACATTTCTCTTTTCCTCCATCAATATCAACAAGACTTTAGGTCCCGACAACATAACCATTTGTTGTCGCTAAGCTATGCATTGTTGTTTCTTTAGTACATGCGTGCACACGCACTAACCTTCATAACATTGGGGGGTTTAAGACCATGGTTCATTTGGAGTGTGTCCAAAAAAAACCCCTAAGCACTAGCATATCAATCCTCAGTCGAGGCTGAGGAAGGTCTCACCCGAGATGCATAGAGGATCAAAAATACCATACGGTCTTGTGTCGGGGATGGAGGATCAAACATAACTAACATAATTGAAAATGGAATCCATGTAACTTATATCTGATAATCTAACAAGGACTAAGAATTAAAACAATACACACACATGTGTTACTCATTCATCACAAACACATAATATAATAGAACCACCATATCTTTATTACTGAACATATTCCATCATATTAAAGAGACACAAGGTGCTGAAAAAATGAGTTGCACAACATAAGACTTCATCTCATTACTATAAAAATAATGGGAATACAACAATATGCACCTTGCACTAAAATTTAAGACTTAGACATAGACAAGACACATTATACTTCTCCATACAAAACATGATTGCAATAGGATAACTTAGAGCTCTGGTATTAATGCCTTTCCTAATTAACCAACCTATTTTCTGAGCGAAGAACTCTCTTTTATATCCTATTCTACTAGGGAGTGATGTCCTTTTCTGTTCTACTCCACTCACTTTTTTGATATAACAATCTCACACGCTTCTAGTATCTACTAGGGCTCGACATAGGTTCTCTTCATCATGGACAATATTAACTACCCTAACCAACTCATCTTATAGCATCCCCACGGGTTCATTTGTTGTTGGAAGTAATCAATTCGATAAATATCCCAGTGATTTCTTTCTTTCTTCCAACGAGCTTCTTCTTGATTTTCGATGCAACTGACAAAACTCGGACCGATGCGCTCAACTGAATTTTTTTTTGATCGATTCACCCTTGACTGCCTTTATATTTGGCACACTGCTCAACAAAACCCAGTATGATGCACACACTATGGAATTCTTTCGTGCATCTCCTTAGGCACTCACAAAACTACTAGATGAGTGCGCACAAATTTTGTGTGTGCGCGCCCGTAAAAATGGACCCAAAACTTTGGGTGCCAACAACACATGCAACATAGCTTCAATGCTTAGTGACCATTTGATCATTCCTCCTAATTTAATATTGATCATCAATCCATCTTTATGGATTCACCATGGGTCTAAGGAATATCTCCTCCTCATTTCAAACTTCCACGACCTCCAAATTACACCCTCAAGTTCCGCCACACTCACTTTGGCTCCATACTTATAAACTTTCCTAAGTATTTCATTGTGATTCTATGAGATATCCCGAGCCATCAGATATTTCTCCCTCTGGGCCATCTTATATGTGACACATGGATACCTCCTAGGCCATCTGATTAACTCTCCATACTTAGTCATTTTCTAGATTTCACTACGAGCGACGATGGGTCTACGAAACTTTCCCAACTCTTATATCTGTGACCCCGTATGCCCGATCGATTCTTGATACTTAACTGATTTTAAAGATTTCACCACAGGTCTGCAGGTCTACAACACTTTCATTCAATCCTCTACGGTCTCATCCATCTGATCGATCTTCCATACTTAGTCAATTTTCAATAATTTCACCACGGGTTCGGGTGATCCCATATTTCTTTTACTCTTAGATCTCCATCCACCCATCTGCCTGACCGATCCTTAGGACTTATAAAAATATTGAAATGTCACCATACCTCGTGGTGTACTATAACTCTTCTCCCCATAACCTTCACACCCATGGAGTCTTGGTACTTAGCTATATTTTGAAACTCCGTCGTGGGTTCGCAGGTCCGCGGGTTGGTGTAGTTTCTTTTCCACACCTCTAATTCTCTCCACACTTCGTGATAGCTTAAAACTTAGAAAAATTCAAAGATCTTACCATGGGTTCACGGGACTAGCAGTTAACCCACCACATGGCTCCACATCATGTACCAATTATCAATACGACCATCATGTACCTACCACCATGGAAGTGCATGCCATTATTTTTCCACGTTAGCTGACATGTGTCCTCCATGTCATGATGACATCATCATATGGAAAATACTCAAATTCTTTTGATTTTTTCCAAGTTCCAGATTTATAATTTCTTCCCAATTTCACTCATAACTTGGGAAAATATGAAACAATTCCTCTATGGCTGCATTATGCCTCAAAGTTTTTCCATCTACATGCTCAAATTTGTTTGGATTACCATTTAAATTTTGAGGATAATTTTTTTAAATTCTTGGTTCGCTTCTTACATTACTCACTCGTTCTCATTTAACTATGTGAATCTTCCTTTTCTTTATAAACCATTTGTATTCATTTTCCTTTATGAATGCGGGATCTCTCTCTCTCTCTCTACACACACACACACACACACACACACACACACACACACACACACACACACAACTCAAATCTGTAGTGATTTTCATCCGAATTTCTATCGCTCAACTTCATTTAATCTTGTGCAACCCTGAATATAGTTCACATAGAACTCTTTGGAAATTAAACAATGCACAATCGTCTTTGCACTCAAAGACTCCTCAATGTACAAGGGTATTATGTACTCCCTCTGTCTTGATCGATTCACATATTATTTCCAACAAATATCTTGATGAAACAAATTTTGTTGTCCTGTAGTGAAGTAATCCTATAGCATGCCTTTAAGGCACTATAACCTATACTCTGATACCACTCTATAACCTACCCCAACCCCCAACTGGGTCACGTCACTACTAAAATGACCGAATAAAAATTTATGATGCTAAATCTAAATTAGGAAAGTAACACACATCATGACAGTCAAGTTAATTCAACTGTCCCTACTCAACAAAATAACATAAATATAATTACTCTTACTGTGCACAACAGTAACTAAATACATACAACATTATTCAACCACTTATATAGATATTTGAATATATCATTCTCCTCATAGCAAGCAATAATAACCAAACATATCTCAGAGTAAATTGCACAACATCTATATCAACAATATACATGAATAGACACAAAAAATAAGAACACTTATCTTATAAAATGTGCAACCCACTCCAGAGGACTAATGTTCCTCTCAACCGTAGCCTTGTTTTTCCCGTTCTCAATAAAAAGACACCCCCAATCTAGGGCTATGAATCCACAAGAGACAATGGTCCCTAAGGCTGGCTAATGTTCCCTTCTCAACAATAAAATCACAACTAATTCCAGTCCACCGACTCTCTTCCCCTCAACCCGCACAACCCAAGGGATGGAATCACCCTTCATTTCTCACAGTCCCTCAGGCCTTTCCACTCCCCTCCAGGGATTCCAACATAGTTTGGAAACAAATTCTACTTGCTAGGACCTCAAGTATGATACAAATGTAACAAGAATTCGCCCAACAACAAAACACAAAATTCCAACTCCAAAACATTTTCCAAACGTGCCCACAATAACTACCTTCAAGCTTCTGCACTTAGAACTCCATTTCTCGCAATAAAACTCCATGTAAAAACAACTCTCCATCCAAAAATGTGGAATGCACAATTCTCTTCTCCTACCCATACCGATTTCCTCCCTTTCTCTTGCTTGCTTGACTTGCACTCTTCTCCAAGATGATTGTACTCGACCCCCATGCTCCCAATAACTATGGGATGTGACTCTCATACCCACCCTCTTACATGAATTCAATGATTGGGCTCTAGAATACTCAACAACTAATAGAAGGTTCATGGTAAGGATAATTTTGAAAGAATAAGAAATGGGTTTTGGTTTAATAGATATAGCTAAAATCTCCCCCCTTGGACCCCTTCCCTCTCTTGTGGATACTTAGCCCCCAAATCTTCGTTCGTGTCCATATGCAGTCAGGGATACATTTTATTCATTATATTTAACTTACAATATTTACATATTACATCATTTTGGCTCTTGGCCACATACTACATTTAAAATATGCATTGCTAGTTTGGGGTTTGAAAATGGGGATGTTACATTCCCCTCTCCCTACAAATTGCACTGTATTAAGTGCACATAACCATACAATTTACACATTGACATATATAAAAACATTACATCAAAATACTTGATAAATTCACAACTTAATGACTCACACAACAATTCCAACCAACAACTCCCTTTTCCCCTCAACCCCCACATTGGTTGGACATGAATCTCAGATTTGTAGTTCTAGGAACTTCAATTGCCAAAATGGAGTCTTCATTCACTTATGTACAAGTGTACATTCAATTTTCTTCAAAAGTTTCAAAACATTGTGGGTATGCTTCCTGCATGGCTTACTCGTGCTTCCATGTAATGTCTTTAGGACTGTAACAGGTCCATTGAACCTTTACTAAGACGATGACTTTGTTCCTGAGAACTTTGACCTTCCTATCCAAAATGTGCACTGGTTCCACCCGAAAATCCCCTTCATGTTCCACCTAGATCACATTCCAATCAATCACATTATTAAGATCAAGTACATACTTTTTTAATAAAGATACACGGGACATGTTATGAATTCTCATGGATGCAGGTAATGCTAGCATGTATGCAATTGGTCATATATTTTCTATGCATAGGATATGAAGTGGAAGAAGATCAAGAATTGGAACCATCACAAGATCTAGATCTAGAAGAGATTAGTCCAACAATATACTGTCATGCATTGGTCGACATCAATACTCCACAAACCCTTAATATACAAGGATACATAAAACAAAAAGGTAACAATGTTGATTGATTCTAGTAGTACCCGTAACTTCATCAATTACAAATTAGCAAAATATCTCAATTGCTTTGTATTTATAGCACCAGAGTTTCAAGTAATGATTGCATATGGAGGTACCATAAATTATTCTGGGAAGTGCCATAGTATTAAGGTCAATATGGCAGAGTATTTATTGGATAGTCCCATAATTTCCATGCAAATGGGTAGTGTTGATGTTGTATTATGTGTCCATTGGTTACAATCATTGGGAACAATGGTGTTTGCACTCTTTTCGTTGTTTGATGAGCAAAAAGTGAGTGCTTACATGCCTAGTTGGGCTCTGCTAGTCATGACAGCTGTATGGTAAAAGGTTAGAAAGAAAACAACTAAGCTATTAACAAGAATTAAACAAAAACTAAATGAAACTATGAGCATAGGAA